>BPLQ01001867.1:0-72431 GCA_021605075.1 Caerostris darwini | reverse complement strand
TGTTAGTTGTTTATAATGAAAGTTATCTTTGAACGTAAAAAATTGACAAGTAAAAGAGTAACTATATCTAATTTTATACTTGAACACATATTATTTCTCTGAAATACCACAGGGAGATCTTCTAGGCGCACGCTTTAAGAATACACTAAGAAAAATAAACAGAATCTAATTCAGAAATTCAATTCATTTCAAAAACATGGGGACAACTGATTTCATTAGTATTTGAAATATCAAAGTAAAGCCAGCCTGTAGCATACAGATAATAAATAACCAAACCAATCCATCATTCTTCCTTTTATTTTAATTTAAGAACGAACATTTTTTAAAAAAATAGAAGGATACTTGGGTGTTTTACGCTTGAACGCCTGAAGTTCCTGAAGCGACATACTGTCGCTGTCTTGCAATAAGAAACAGGGCATGACAAGCTTGCTGAAGATTTACATCTTTTCATCTTCTTAGAGCCTTTTTTCCACGAGTGAATGACTCCATGTTGGATGTCCAGTGTTGAAAGACAACGTCTGCAAGAGATATTTTAAGGCGACAAGAGAGTTCAAAGGGTGAACGTTCTAATTAACTGTCTTCTATGTGTTTATTATCTACTTCTTTTTCTTTCAGACATTGTGCATCTTTTACAGTAATTCCTTTTTTTATACCAGTAATTACTTATTAGCAGATGATTTATGTTTCATTTATGAAAAAAAGAAAATAAGTGCTATCTTGTTACTAAGCGGAAAAAGAAGTGTTGGAAAAAATATTAAAAGAACGAGTAGATTTTTTTATTCTTTCATTTGTAGATCGTTTTACATTGAGCGAGCTTACACTGTTGATGAAGCACACTGAAGACTTTCGTGTAGATTTTTTCTTCTTTAACTGAGGCGTCGAGAAATGTTCGTAAAATAATTTGTAAATTAGTTTGCAGAAAAACGAATATAAAGGTAATCGAACCAATATAATGTCATAGAAATCATTTGCTTTATTCTGTAAAATAATCTGTTGTTTATGTGTGTCCTGTTTCCTATCCTATACCGAATGGCATAATTTAATATTTTTTCTCGTTGTGCTTCTGAATTTACTACTATTATTACTACACCCCATCACACCACATCACTGTGCCTAGAGCTGTGTTTCTCCTTTACAGTTTGGGAATAATGTGGGTGAGAAGAAGTCTTATTGGGCTCTGTGACGCTCTACGGTCATATGAGACAAGTACCTACTGTTTAAAGTGGATTCCGAACCACTGCAAACATCCATGACACCACTGGGACTCGAACCCCAAACCTGGGGACCTGAGCGCCAGGGCCCTTGGCCATCAGGCTCCACATTTCTGAACTTATGCAGACGCGTTCGAAACCCAACAAATGATGTCATATCGAAAGCTACTGTTTATCGTGAAAACGATGGACATGACAAATTCTTTATCGGTATTGTCCCATGGTTAAGCACGAGAAAAAAAGGTTATGGTATAAAAGATACAGATGTCATCACTGACGGTGTTTGGGTGTTTGTTCAAAATTGTGATGGCTACATGAGGTTTTAGTATATCAGCTTCTCCCCTCGTGTTGTGCTGAATCGGCAACATATCCGTTGTTGTAGTGTGCTGAATCGGCAACATATCCGTTGTTGTAGTGGAACACATCGTTAGGGAAATAAAACAATTTGAAAACAACAAAATTTTTGGATATTTAATGCTAACTATTATTAAGCAGTAAACATAAAACCTTGTAGTACTCGTTTGTGTTGTCGTCTCTTATCCCACTTGGTCAACAGCAACATCTAGACGAAGTCCATGAACCCGTGTGGTCTCATGGAAGGAGGAAAATGTGGGGCAGCTTATGTTGTGATAGAGCATCTGTAGGTAGAAGTCTGACTTAGCAGCTTATATAAGGAGAATAAGGACTTCTGGGAGGACTTTTAGGGGTAACTACCGCCGCATTTGTTTATAGTATGGGAGAAAACCTGGAAAACTTCTACTAGGTAGTCCGACTGACGAGGCAAGATGTTGAACATCACAAACGACATCAAGCGTACTCATTTTTTGAAATAGTGTCTACAACAAAGTCCCCAGTGGATTCAACCTCCGCCCTAATAATCATCAACAGCACACGTTGCCACTGAGCCACGAGTCGGGCTAAAAAACATTTTCAAGTTCTCAGTGAACCCTAATTTTGCCCGAGCAGGGACCGTTAAGCAGGGACCGTTCCATCCCACCGAGGCGAGAGACGTGAAGATTCAAGAGGCAAGCGAGAAAAAATTTTCGATCCATTCACAGCGAAACGTCAGAAATAGCATTACGGCTAGTGAAGTTCCGCTTCGAGTTGAAAGTTGGGCAACTCGGAGCGGTGCATTTCAAACCGGTTTCAGGCGAACGTGGTGAGGCTAGTGGTTGGTCAAATTTTTTCGCTTACATCTTCTCGCCTCAGTGGGCATGAGCCTTTAGGTTAGAAACCTAATGTGCTACCGATTGAGCTCAGCTAGCCAGGATCACACGCTTTCACATCATTATTTTCATTTAGACATAAAAGAATTATGAAAAGCTATATAAATATAAATAATGCAATAGTTAATAAGATCAAATAATCAATAAATATTATGTCAAACTCAATTCGAAAAAGTGTTATTAGTGTGTAGTTATTGTCGTCTTTTATTACAAATAAGTGATAATACATGTAATATAACATCTAATATATATTATATTATATAATATTAATACTAGTAATATGGCACACTTCTGTGTACATATATCTAATAAAATATTAAATATCTTTGCGTTGTGTTATGCAAACAGAAATTATAAAGGAAATCGTTGAGTTGAGTTATCGATATCTGTGACATACTAGTTACAGTTTCGAAAAGTTTTTGTTTATCTCTCACTCTTGTCTTTTTTTTTTTTTGCAGTTGCTGTTTATTTGAAAAATCTTATTTTCAATAAAGCTGAAAATTTTGCTATATGTAGTTTCTATGAATTTAAACTGAATAGTTTTTTCAATGCAGAAGGGCTACTAGTAAACGTTAACTCCTGTTTGTTTCGCACAAAATGAAAATTGCGGAAGGTAGAATTTCTAGAAACATTCTCAACAAAATATTGACTCATTCGATTGGATTTATTTCAATAAAGAGATTCACATATAACCGGATTTGGTGAAGATATTAATGAATTCTTGCCAATGTATCATAATTCTAATCCAGACCTTATTCTACGAATCTCAACTCCAGTTCATTATACAGGTTTGGCGATCTGAATTTAGGCTTTTGCAAACTAAATTCACCCTTTTCGCAAATAAAATTCATTTGCAAATCAAATTAATTTTTTTACAAATCAAATTCAACTTTTTGGAAAAGAAAAAAAAAATCCATCCATTGATAACCACCAGAAGTAGTTCGAGCTTCTAGAAAGTGCTGCATCTGTAACTGATGGCAGCTAGGACGTTTTTCTATGAAGAGTGCATAAATTCTGTTACGGAAAGCATTGAAACGGACGATGATATACATCTAGTCATCCCAATGAATAAAACTGAATTTGAAAAACTACGCTGTAATTTGAATTATGACATGGACTTCGAAGGATTTAAATGATTTTTTTTTCTTTTTGCATAAAGGTTGCATTCAAAACACAGCATTTTACTTAATTAAAAAAAATCAATATAATTTTTTTGTAATTTTTTGTATTAAGACAAAATTTTAAAGGAATAGAAGAGATATTAAAATACAATCACTTAGCAGTTTAATTTTCATAAAAATTTTAGAAGACAATTTATTATTTATGCACCGCCCATCCTGTAAATTACTCGATTCTGGGAAAGCAAAGCAAATACTTTTCCCCTTTGATTTCTGACTTGAAACCTAAGACTGTTAATTGTCTTGGGGGAAAAGGGAAACCCGACTGTTTCCTTACTCATCCACTGTCAACAAAAAACATTTTACTTTCTATTTGACGACAACAAAAAGTTTCCAAATTTCTTTGTCCCCTAAACTACGATTTTCTGAGACATTTGGTAAAATCGCAATGCAAATTTTTTTCATATTTATTTAACAAACTTCATCGATTAGTATGGGTTTTTTTTTATATCAGCCAGTATATGAACAGTACAGCAATATACAAAACTAACGTCAACCTTGAAAAATTTTCCAACCGTAAAAAGTCGTCAAATTGACATAAAACCGGATTGCATAATTTCTTTACGAATATTGATCCAATTTCTAAAATAAATTCTATTAAAACAATTAATTCTAAAATAAACAATTTCTAAGCTTTGTAGTTGAAGTATCTCTTCGAATTTTGGTAAAATTTGAATGCAAATTGTGGCCATTCATGGGTGGACATACACGCATAATTATAACAATGAGAAATATATGCATTGATATAGTCATAAACAATTACAATAAAATATAAAATATATTTCGTGTTAGGAAAATTCAAAATGAAACAATTACAACTAACCATGTGCTACAATTATGTACAATTATAACATGTAAACAGTTATAATTAACCATCCATAACCTATTTACAGATTCAAAGTGAAACATTAGAGAGTTTTTGCATACCGTACGTTAGTTACCCTAGGACGTCCGTTAGCTTTTTCTCCCTAGCAGGCATGCTCAGTTTCCTATGAGCATGCGCGCTAGGATAAAAAGCTAACGGACGTCCTACGGTAACTAACGTACGGTATGCAAAAACTCTCTATTAACTCTGAAAAGTAATTGGATATTTGATTGAAATTATCTATAAAAAATTGTTACGATGCAGGTTAATCAATGGTATTATGCGATTGTCAGATTTCAAATTGTTGAATTTAGAGTTTTAAGATAGCCCATTGTAAGGTTGGCATTGTTCTATTTTTATGAATCAATTTATTAATTATAATCAATTTCTTCTTTGCTGTTATGCTCTTCTTAAGTGTTGTTCTATATTTTACGCTTATTAAACTGAGGCCATTATATTATTTAAAAAAAAACAGAATAAAAAAATGTAAATTCTTCGCTGATTCTTGATGAGGCTGATTTATTACTAAAAATATTTTGCACATATGTAAACACTGTACGGCTCACAAATATTATTATGGAAACAAGCAAGTTACCACGTAACTGATTCTTAGAACGGAAGATTTCCTCTTTATACAAATTTGTTATGTATGCTTCGTAATGTTTACGAATTGACAACAACAATTTGACTCCAATCCGAATTTTGACTTCCACTTTTTAAATAATTAGTTTCCTTCTTTATTTTTTTAGCACATTAAATATTTTTAAATCGTTCTTGCCCCTTCTATCACATTAACTTCTACGCATCAGAGTAGAAGTATTTTTAGCATTGGCTCTCAATCTTTATTCAATCTCGTCCGTAAAACAGAATCAAGAAAAAGTTTATCTGGCAAATTTGAATGAGTAAAAAATAAGAATTTTTGTGCAATCCTTTGTAAAGTGCTTGTGGCTTAGAGCTTATTTTATTCCTTTTTCTGGTCGCAGAGTCTTTCATATAAGCTTTTATAATCCTCCCTTACTGATCTTTATTATTCAGTTTCTTTAAATAACTTAACAGCCAGCTAATGCGAAATTATTTTTTTTAGTTTCTAATATAAAATAAAATTTTGCTTACAACTTCCATTTTGCTTTTCCTTTTACTTCCATTTTGCTTGAAATTATCCATTATCATACAATTCTTTTTTTTTTATTATTATTTTGCAAATTTGTTCTTCTAAAATGTTCCAACTTATACTGCACATCTCAACTCTATGCTGGAATCTAAAGCAAGAAAACTACACATATTTTTTCTGTCATTCTTACTTCAACAATTTCTGTTGTAATCCTTCTAGAACCTTACATGACAAAAAAAAGGCAATGATGTGTATACGAAGAAATTGAAGGAAAAAAATTAATGACTTAAACAAGTAGTAGAATAATTCCAAATCCTCAAAATTTCTATTTATGTAATGTTTTATGAGTAATAAAAGCAAGATTAAGTATTTGAGAAAAGTGAAGCCATACAAAAGTTAAATAAACCACAAAACCATGTCATCTTCAATGATAATTTTTATGTTTTGACACAAATTTTCTTTCTATATATATAAAATACAATAGAATATCGTATATAATATATATATAAATATATGAAAATGCATATTATTATATAGAGACAGTATCTTTAGTATGCCGAATGTAATATACTTTAGGGGTTAATGACTTGGGCATGATATTATAATTTTTTTTAATGTGTAACACTTTATGACGTGAAGTAAAGGAGTTCTGTCAGTTTCTGTACTTATTCACTGTCAACCAAAAACACTTCATGAATATTAAAAATCTCCAAATTTATTTATCGCCGAAACTGCGATTTAGCTGGGATGTTTTTATTGGCTCTATGGCAATATAAATGCTATCTTATTTTTTTAAATAAAATTTTTGGTGGTTCCAATTCATCATCTGTTAGTATATTTCCTTTATTTATTTATTTTACGTCGGCCAGTCTATGAATAATACAACGGTCTAAAAAATAACGTCACTTTGAAAAATTCGCCAACCAAGGAAAGTCTCTAAATTGGCATCAAACCTAATTTATACCGAGTTGGGTAATTTTTAAATAAATATTGATCCAACTTCAAAAATTTTTTTTCAATATAAAAAAAAAAATTGTGTTAGATAAGCCTAGAATTTTGTATTAGAAGTATCCTTGCCAATTTTAGTGAAATTTGAATGTGAATTGTGACAAAGCATAGATATATACACACGCCCAAACTTAGAGAAATGCATATATATATATATATATATAAAGAAATTAAATAGGATAAAATTTTAATTTTATGTGTTTTTTGTGTATATACTTTAATTTAATAACATGTTGAACTGAATTATCTTTCAATGAAGAAACAAACAACCATTTTATAACTGTTTTTCCCAGCCATTAAGTTTCTATACGTACCCACTCGACTGCGCATTGAAAGACAGCCGCAGCGGTTTAATTATCCTTGAAATAAGTTTAGACAGCTTAACACAAAAGTTTGTTGTTAGTTTAGGTTTCTCAATTGTTTTTTTTATAATTACAAGGGGTTGTTGAAAGTTGCGGTTTTTGTGAAGAACGACTCTTTTAAAGATGTTTGCTCTTTTTCCTAAGAACACTTTCGGGGTTTTCATCTTAAAATGGCAGGATAATAAAGAAAAAAAAAATTCTTGCAAAGTGCAACGTCAAGATCAAAGAACAATGATTTATTTTTCGCGGCCTCAAACGTTTGGTAGAATTCCAATATGAAAGTGATATTTCGATATCATATAAGAATGAGGGTATTGTTGTTGGAAATTTTAATCTGAAGTTATCTGCCACTACAATTTCAGATAACTTTCTCAAAAATTGACTAAAAAAATGAAAATAAGCATTGTTAGGATTATGATCAGTAAGTTTTTATTCCATTTCATTTATTTTTAATAATAGACATTCTAGTATAAATTTAGCCATTTAAATTGTGCATTTGGGGCCTGATAGCTGAGTGACTAACGCTCTGGCGTTCGGTTCTACAGGTTTAGGAATAGAGTCCCGACGGTGCCATGGATGTTTGTAGTGGTTTGGAATCCATTTTAAACAGTAGGTCCCATTTTAATATGACTGTAGAGCATTGAGTGTAGGGCTGATAACCTTACCACGTAATAAGAAAATCATCTCCTGTCTTGAAGTCTGTCAAGGTCCACCACGGGGCTGTTGCGCCACTGATGATGATGAATTTTGCATTAGAATTAGAACTATAATCTTCTGATTCTTCACTAGAGATCATCCTAGGATACATCGCTGCTATTATCACTCAAAATATCTTCACTTTGACTCATTTTGAAGAAAAATTACTGAAAGTTAATGTAAGCGGTCATAAGAAACAAATAACACTCAGTTCCTCGCCCATCTTTTTCGGAACTGAAAGACATCGAGTTAAATGTCTGCAATATATAAAACAAAGAAAAATATGTAAAACAACAGAAAAAGGGCTTGAATGGACGAGTAACTAGCGGTCTGGCGCTTGGTGCCACGGGTTTGTGATTCGAGTCCCGGCGGTGTATGGATGTTTGTAGTGGTTCGGAACCCACTTTAAGGTGTAGGTCCCGGTCTCATATAACTCTAGAGCGTTAGGCGTAGGGCTGACAACCCAACCCCGTAAAAAAAGTCAGCGTCACGCAGCCAAGTCAGACTTCTACCAACGGGTGTTCTGAAATCAATCATCACAATAGAAGCTGCCCCCTTTCCATTCAACCATGAGAAGTGATTCATGGGTTTGGTCTAGATGTTACTGTCTATCAAGAGGGATAAGAAACAACTACAACAGAAAATCACGACAGAATGAATGTTGCTATGTGTACACTATCCAGAGTGAACTATTATTTAAGTCTTATAAGATGGGCTTATTTTATTATCTTCAACGTGAAGCATTGCCACTCCAATTATGACTCTATCACTGCGCGTACATCCAACGTTTAATTTCAGTAGCTCAATTAGATGAAATGTTCTACCGCCTCTTTAACGGGAATCAATAAGTATAACGCGAATTGTAGTTACCTGACTTTTCTCCAGCGCAAATTCACTGAAATTTAGGACATCATAAACTTTGAATTTGAGTGGCAACGGCGGATTCTTTCACGTTGATACTAACGAAATAAGACAATGTTATATATGCTTTAAAATGATACAAAATAACAAAAAATACTTATTTTAACCCGATTTAAAAATAATTTTCGAACAATTTTACTCGTATTTTTCTAAAAACATAAAAGCATGAGATAGAATATAATCGAGATAATTTTCAATTGTGTTTAATCTTATACTTATATGCAATTATAATGCAATTAGAAAGAAATACAAGCGATAGTACAAATGTAATTAGAAGGCAATACGAACAATACTACAAATGTGATTAGAAAGAAGTATACAAGATAAATCAAAAAGTGCTCCATAAATTAAATAAATGATCTCTGATACTACATCAATAATTGTGAATACTCTTTTCAATCTATTTGCTTTACATTCATTAATTTAACCGTCTATATAATAGCTATATCATAAATCAAAATCCAATTACGTAGACACCATCTTAAGTGCCATTCACATCAACAGAATGCTTTCTGTTTCCTTTTGCAGTCAATAAATGAAATGGTACGGAAGTTATCGGAAAAAAAAAGGCATATCTTGACACCATTCTTAACAAGTGATAAGATAAAGAGCACTCGAAGGGAAATTAATGACGGTGAAAGATCTTATCAAACGAAAAATATCTGTTCATTTGGAACAATTTGGACTTTTATATTCATAAATTGAGACTCACATGGAACCATAAATCTTGGGTCATAGGTTTCATAAACTGTCAATGAAGCGATACTAGAAGCTGTCTACTTATCGTAGCATGGATTGATTTGATAAGCATTCATTCATAAGAATTCATTGATTTGGATCGTACTTTTTACAAGCTGTGTTTTGAAGGGCCATAGAGATCAAAGATGCGCAGATTGGGCCATCGTGTCTTTTTCTGTGGTTCGCGTCATCATATGTCAACATTGCTTTAAAAAGTTTTATGAGATTTTTTTTACAAACATTTTGATTTTGGTAAAAGAGTAAAATATAGTATTGATCCGGTTGTGGTTGTATAAAAAGTAAACAAGTGTTAGAAAAAGTTTAATCGATCATTTTTAATTTAATGCAAACAAAACGCTGAATGTTCTAGCAATCCCCAAGAGGGAATCAATATTACAACCATTGTTTTAAATAATAGTAAAGTAAACACAATCAAAAAGAGATGATACTCTTAAGAGAAGCCAATTAATGATTAATTGGCCAATTAAGCAGTTCAGTAGTGTGGGGCCTGATGGCCGAGTGGCTAGCGCTCGGAATCACAGTTTACGGGTTCGAGCCCGACTATGCCATGGATGTTTGTAGTGTTTCGGAATCCATTTTAAACCGTAGGTCTCTGTTTAATATCATCTACATTGATCGTAGAGCATAATGGGGTAATGTTACTCGCGTCCTCAGCATATCTTCAAGTCACACGGGCTCCCTCGGTAGTGCTAAATGAGTAACAGCGGTGCAGCCCTTGCTTATAGCATAAAGATTAACTGTCTATGTATTGCCGTGCTGCATTAGAACAATAGTTTAGTAATGTAAAAATTAAGAAGGTTTTTATTTATCATTGATTTTTCGAGTTCCACTTACGTACAAGTTTGGCAGTCCCTTTTGTAAACCAAATGAACCTTTTTGCAAATCAGTTTCAGAAATTTTTTGTAACTCAAATTCACCATTTTGCTTTTGAAATTCAACACATTGTAACATCAGCTTTAGCATGGTATTTCAAATTAAAAGCATTGTGAACCAAATTTAGCTTTTCGTATTTCACATTCATAAAATCAGAGTTTTATTTATATTCTAATACGTGAACAAAAATTGGTTTATAAACGCAAATATGCATATGTACATGAGTAGTCATGTACTGGTATGAATGTGGTTCTATATATAAATATGTATGAGGATATACCTATGTTTAATTATATCTATTTCTATAAGCGCATTTGATTATATGTAAGCGTGTGGGTGTTTTATATATCATGCATGAGTGCAAGCAATGTATGTGTGTTTGCGTGAATATATTGTATGAATGTGTAAATGTCTGTAAGTGTGTATCTATGTTCGTATGGATATATATCTGCATGCTGGTTTATATGTATGTATGAGAGCAATATGTTTGTATGTATACGCATATGTATATAATGTATGCGTCTATATGATGTATGCGTTTATGTAACGCATGTATACTCAATACTCTATCAATTATGTATATACGCTTCTACGTATGCACATATGTGCAAATACAAAAATAGCGTGGGAGTTAAAGCGTATAAACTGTAAATAACGTTGGAGAGGTAACACAAAAATGGCCGACACTACAGACTAAGAAGTGAAAACAACCAATAAGGGCGGAGAAGCAACAGAAAGCAAAGCATTTTATTCTTTCGCAAATTGTCTTCGTGATCTCCATCACATATGCTGATACATTGCATACGACAGATGGTGAATAGCACTGAAGTAAGTACAATGGCAACAAAAATCTGTGGAACCTGTCGTACGATGGCCTCTTTCAAATCAGATGCAGTTCACGGATTAAATACATATACTTTGATTTCAGGTATCACTACAGACAGAAATCCATTAAAGTGAGATAGGGGAATTGGGATATAGAAGAGAAAAAAAGTGATTTCAAACTAATTTAAGATATGAAAAAATTTAGATTTGAGAAAATTTCATCACCTCTTGCAACAATGGAGGAAAAATTGAAATTTGAAAGTTGTTAATTTATGTTAAAGTTGTTTTGACAACTATTTGAAATCTTTTCATTCAAGATAAAAAACAGAATGTATTAATTGAATAATTGTAAATGTTGTAATTACTCGTAATGCCATGTTTTTAACATCATAATAAACTTTAGTTTTATTTCATTTTCTGAAAGAGAAGCCCATACATCTTTACTGCATCAAATTTTTTCAATTCCTACTATTAGTTAACTCTCTTTATATATATATTTATATATCTTGTTCAAAATTGTTAATAAAATACATTTTATTCCTCCACTCAAGTTCAAATACGATTTTTTTTTTTTTTTTTTTTTTTTTTTTTTTTTTTTGGAACTTGCAGTGTATGACACTTAATGTTAATACAGTTTTTTCAAATATTAATTAATTCATTAATTTTAGTTTTATATGGGAGAATTTTTTTTTTCTTACATAAGATATTTAGCAGGATATAAAGTTAGGAATAAATACCGTCAGTGGCGAAGCGTGTAGGTCGTTGGAAAAAAATTTCTTTTTCAGATCCTTTTTTTTCATTCTGGTTTCTAGTCTGAGTCAAGGAGGGAACAAAATGGAAAATGAAACATGTGAATAAATGAGTGAGAGAGATAATTTTTTTCTAAAAAAAAAAAAAAATGAATGAAAATTATTTATAAAAGACTTTCTGCAAAGTAACAATTAACTTAAAAATTTTTTTTATATATTACTTGTTTTTGTAATAGTTAATAAAAATAACTACTCAATTTGCTAACAAAAGGGTTCAGCCGTACATAAAAGGTTAAGAACCCTTGTTATAAAACATTTCATTTTTCATACATAATATTAATAGCTAATACTTATTACACCAATAACAGTCATGTAAGAAATAAATACAATATTATATAAATTTAAATATAATTGGGCGTAGCTTCGAACGATATAAACACATCTTTCATTTTGAGCAATTATATTTGTTTGGTACTATTTGTGCATTGATCAATGAACCATTAATCAACGAACTGAAATGTGTGATAAATTTTTAATATGTGCAATTACTAATCACAACAAGGAAACTATTGTATAAGGATTATTTATTTATATTTATATATTTTTAATGTTAATATATAAAATTAAAAAATTTATAAAGATTTTTATAAATTTATTTTGTATGTTTTTAAATATTGCTCTAAACTCTTCATTTTTAATAACACGAAACATAATCATTTAAATAAAATTTTTTGTTCGAAATATAATAAAAAATAACCTTTTAACAGAATACAAATTTTATTTTATTATTATTTTTTTATTTATTTCAAATTTGACGCATGATTGATAATAAGAAATCGTTTTACAAATTTACTACTAGATGGCAGCACAGAAAATGTAATATTTAGACATGGTTTTAAAACGTTTTGCTAATTTTATCATAAATGATTATTTACATAATAATTATCATAAATGATTATTTACATAATAATTATCATAAATGATTATTTACAGCTAAAAACTTTAATATATTGAAAATTATATGTATATTCATTAATTTTTTATACATTAATATCATTTACATATGCTTACACCACTTTTTAACTAATTCTAAACATAAACGATTAAAAGACTAAAAGATCTGTTAGTAATAATTTGCATACATAAAAATTAATGTATAGTTTTTTTAGTAATATATGAAAAGTAATTTCTATTAACATCAAATTACAGGAGAATAGTACGCAGTAAGTAATATGCAAAAGATGTAGATTCTATCTCACTAATGGTCCTCTCTTTGAAGAACTTATAAATTGAATGGAAAATGTGATATTGCTTGGATGGGGTTTTCTAGGTTTTCATCACTACAGCAGTCGTTTCAGTTTTTTATTTTGTTTCTACTTTTTTCTTGGAATTATTTTAATATAATTTAATTAGGAAAAAAAAAATTGCCAACATTTGAATGAAAGTGATTCAGAATTATTCTCTAGCTGTTATACTTGTTTTCACATCGAATTGAAAAATACTAAAATAAAAAAAAATGCAATATAATCGATCAGGTGCATGTACAGCTTACCCATAAAATTATGGGTATGTTGTAAAAAGTACAATATAAAGTTTTTGGTCGAGGAAGAATAATTTTTAAAAGAACAAATTTTAAAATCAACAAATTTCATTAGTGCAACAGTCGCATGTTGAGCCAATGCAGTCTGCCTACTGGCAGATTTCGAGACAGGAGATGTTTTCTTTTTACGGGGTAGGGATGTCAGTCCCAAGCCCAACAGTCATATTCAGGTCGGGTCCTATGGTTTAAAGAGGATTCCGAACCTCAAGCATCCACAGACCCGCCGGGACTCGAACCTGGGACACCAAATGCCAGAGTGCTAGTCTCTCGACCATCAGGCCCCAGATATTTAGTTTACCATACTGAAATTAGAATTTTAATGAAAGAGATAAACGCATAACATTAATTCTAAAGAATAAAAAATACAGAATTCTAAACGATTTTGTAAAAAAAGCTCGTGAAAGAAATTTGAAAGGAAAAAAAAATTATTCATTTCAATGTAAATAACCAAAATTGAAAATGATCAAGGACACGACAAACATACGTCCTGAAAACAATACCCATGGATTTTATGAGTAATAAAACAAACTGGGAATTATTTTATTAATTTTTTTTATGAATAATCTGATTTTATATTCACAAATAAAGATGTATCGCAAATTTAACAATAGGAATCGATTTTTTTAACTACGCATATATCGATAGTTAAAAAAAAAGATTAATCGTTCAAGTTTAAATGTCCGAAAATTAACTAATTTTGAACGAAGCTATTTAGTTAAACGATACTAAATTTAGAATTTAATGTAAGAACAAAACGCATAACAACAAAACAGAAAAATAAAAACTTAAAAATAAATTATACATTTCAGTGAAAATGTCCAAAACAAACTGCGAATTATTCCATTAATTTTTCTGCTAAATGATCTGATTTTAATGATGTATCGTACGTCTAATAATGGGAATCGATTTTTATAAGCTACGCATATATTGATAATTAAAAGAAATTATTAATCGTTAAAGTTTAAATGTTAAAAAAAATTGAGATTTTGTCGAATTGAAATTACATTTTATTCCATTTTCTAACCACGAGATATTGCAGTACCTATTCTATGCGAAGTATTTCACAACAACTTTTATTAAAAAATTGTTCTTATTTATTTGTCTCATTTTGTTTAATTGGGAAATTAATAACTAATTATTTGATTTTTTAATTAATTTTACTTTTTTTAGTATATTACAAAAAAAAAAAAAAAAAAAATGTTGGGAAATATATACACTAGTGGCCATTAAAATTGCTACACCAGGAAGAAATGCAGATAACAAAATGATATTTATTGGAAAAATATATTATACTGGAAATAACAAGTGATTAAAATTTCAAGAAATTTGGGTGCATAGATCATGAGAAATGAGTACCCAGAACAACCGCCTCTGGCAGTAATAACAGCACTTATACGGCTGGCCATTGAATCAAACACAGATTGGATGCATGTACAGGTACAGATGCCCATGCAGCTACAACACGATGCCACGGCTCATCAACCGTAGGGACTGGCGTATGGTGAAGAGCAGGGCCGGATTTGGATGAAAAGAGGCCCTAGGCTATTCCACTTATGAGGCCCTTTCACCTCCCATTTTTAAGTTTGTAAATTACATGAGAGATAATAAAATGCCTCATTACTGCGATATACTATATCAATATGTTAAATGAAACATGTTGTGATGGGTACTAATCTTTATAAAAAATGTGGCACGGATAATAAATTAAAAAAAAAAAAGACGAGAACACTTATTGCATTTATTCTCAGCACCCTATATAGTACTTGTAACAATAAACAATCAAACATAACACACAACATTTACAAAGAAACAAAATTCAAATAATAAAAATCTTTGCCCACGAAAATAAAATATACAATAAAAATTATCATATTTCCTATCAAATTAAATATATTCAATACATTGAAGATTAAAGCAAATTCAATTCAGATAAATTTATTTCATAATAATTCGCATTTAAAGTTTACGTATGAATTATTATGAATTCTAAGTTTTAAACTAAACCAAAAATGGAACTTTATTCAAACAAAATCCAGATCACAAAAAAGAAAATATCAAATCAAATGAGCCGAACGCGTTGACCTTAACCAATACATTTTTATGTTTGTTTATTAGTCATATGTGTAGAATTTCTCCTTCTTTTCGATTCAGCGTTTACTGTTTTTAGAATAGTGTAATTTTAATTATGCTAACAATTTGAATGTAGGCCCCTATTTATCTTGAGACCCTAGGCTGAAGCCTAGTTAGCCTATAGGAAAATCCGGCCCTGGTGACGAGTAAGTAGCTCGGCAACCATGGTCCAGACGTTTTCTATTGGCGAGAGATCTGGTGAAAGTGCAGGCCAAGACAACAGCCGAACATTTTACGTATCAGGGAAGGTCCGTACAATACCGGCAACATGCGGTCGTGCATTATCCTGCTGAAACGTAGGGTTTTGCAGAAGGGTAGAGCCACGGGTCATAACACACCAGAAATGTAACGTGCACTGTTCAAAGTGCCGTCAATGCGAACAAGAGTTGACCGAGACGTGTATCCAATAGTACCCCATACCATCACGCCAGTTGAAGGGCCAGTATGACGATGACTAATACCCACTGCCAATGTGCTTTCACCACGATGCTGCCAAACACGGATGCGACCATCTTGATGTTGTAAACAGAACCTGGATTCATCTGAAAAATGACGTTTCGTCATTCGTGCGCCCAGGTTCGTCGTTGATCACACCATTGACGACGCTCCTGTCTTTGATTCAGCTTCAAAGGTAGCCGCAGCCATGATCTCCGAGCCGAGAGTCCAGGCTGCTGCAAACGTCGTCGAACTGTTCGTACAGACACTTGTTGTCTTGCAAACGTCTCCAATTCTTGACTCAGGGCTCGTGACGTGGCTGCACGATCCATTAAGACCATGCGGGTAACATGCCTGTATTCTCGGCTGCTAGTGATTGGGGGCCGTTGAGATCCAGCACGTTGAGATCCAGTTCCGCATTACCTTCCTGAACCCATCAATTCCATATTCTGCTAACAGTCATTGGATCTCGACCGGCGCGAGCAGCAAATACTGCGATACGATAAACCGCAATCCCAGTATGTTACAATTCGATCTTTATTAAAGTCAGAAACGCGCTGGTACGCATTTCTGTTTCTTACATGAGACATCACAACAACTTTTCACCAGGCAACAACGTTCAAATGCAAACCGGCTGATCAATTTCCTCATTTAAACACATTGTAGGCGTCGCTACCGGTGCCTGCTTTGTCTGAATGCGCCGAAAAGCTAATCATTTGTATATCACAATATCTTCTTCGTGTCGTTTAAATTTCACGTCTGTAGCATTTCGCCTTCTTGGTGTAGTAATTTTAATGGTCAGTAGTATATTAAAATTTCAAGTTTTACGTTTCAAAAACTGGTTCTTCTTTTTCTTTTCCTTTAATTGTTTATTTGACTCTGGTTTTTCTTCTTCAGAATTTTAAAACTGTTTTCCAGTTGAAGCATCGTTCAATCTTTGCTTTACTTCTTTTACATATAAAAGTATTTGGTTCATTTGACAGATTAAGTGTTTAAATATTCGTACTTCTTTTTAAAAAATCATTATTTTTTACCTCATTAAAATTTGTGTAACTGTCATAAATACTTGTGATGTTAAACAGAAAATATAGTAAAAGTTAAACCGAGATGAATATAATTGGGTTACGTTTGTTCATGTGAATAAGATCAAAAGGTTCAGAGTCGTATTTTAATGCTACTACATTAAAGCATGTCAGACAATTGATTAATTAGTCCATGAATGAATGTAGTTTAGTGTGTTTTGAAAAAAGGGATCTGTACTTCATTTACGAAAGCCATTAGAGTTGCCCCAGTTATTTTTGGTTTTCGTGGCTGATTGTGATGGTTGGATGATTTGCTTTGTTGTGAAGTAACTATCAAATAATTGAGTAATACAAAGGATATCATTATAAAAGTCAATTATCAATTTAAACAACATAAAGTTTGTCAAGTAAATAGAGCCATTTTCAATTTCTTAAGAAAATGAACGTGCCAGTTTTGTTGTTGTTGTTGTTGCTGAACATCGGTGGATCTCGTGCTTCACTGATGTATGTTACGAAAACCCCACTGACGGTAGATTAAGGGTGGAACATTAAATTTTGGAGGACTTTTTGGAATAACTGCCATGTGTTTGCGTGTTATAAAAAACTAACCAACTAACACCTGGAGCTACAGTCCATGATGGGTAAAGGCCATCTGCCTACAATCAGAGTTCGAGATAGGAGATGGTTTCTTTTTACGGGGTAGGGTTGTCAACCCTATGCCCAACAGTCATATTTAGACAGAGATTTATGGTTTAAAAAGAATTCCGAACCACTACAAATATCCACAGCTTCGCCGGGACTCGAACCTGTGACACCGAGCTCCAGAGCGCTAGTCACTCGACAATTATTGCCTTTTCTTTTTGCATGTTATATGGGGATAAATCGATGCCAGATGCTTTGTATTCGTTGACGCAGTTGTCATTGTGTCTCCTCGTTTCTGAAAGCAATAACAGCAATGGATACAACCAATTTATTTCAAACTGAAATTGAAAAAAAATAACGAGATAATTTTTTTTATTTAATAATTCGTTACCTAATAATTCTACCTACTGGCAGATTTCGATACAGGAGATGCTTTTCTTTCTATGGGGCAGGGTTGTCTGCCTTACGCTCAATGCTCTACAGTCATATTAGACCTTAGGAGGCCTGGTGGTCCAGTGGCTAGCGGTCTGGCACTCGGTGCCACAGGTTTCGGGTTCGAGCTCTGGTGGGGCCATGGATGTTTGTAGTGGTTCGGAATACACTTTAAGCCATAGGTCCCGGACTCATATGACCGTAGAAAGTCACAGAGCCCAATCAGACTTCTCACCCACAGCATTCCCAAACTGTATAGTGACAACTCAGCTCTAGGCACAGTGATGTGGTGTGTTGCAGTAGTAGTAGTAGTAGTAGTAGTAGTCATATTGGTCCGGGACCTACGGTTTAAAGTACAGCCACTAGAAGTATCCATGGCCCTCGGCCATCAGGCCCCCATATTTTATAGAACCCCAGCGAACACTAAAAAGTTCATTTCATACGGAATAACTTTATATAATAATAATAAATTGACGATAATTGATGGTTACTTCTGATAAACAATTGTGAATTGTTACTATATAAAGTTGAATAAACAAATAAAGAATTTACAATAATAAATAAAATATGAACAAGATTTGTTTATCTTTCAATATAATATCTCTATTTTATAGCGACGAAATGTTTTTCTTCCTATCAAATAATTACAACTCTCTGATTTACAAATATTATTCTTACAATATTTGGAATAGAATCATCTTTTAAGCAAGAAATTTTTACCTGGTCTCCTATTACATTCGAATCCAACAGAAAACGTTTATACGATTAGCCTAAAAATCAAAATTCTTCTAATTATTTAAATTGATTCAATTAATTTTAAAAAAAATAAATCGATATAAATTGATCTACGAAGATAACTAGACACATAAATTATTGTTTCTAGTATCATTACAGTAAATGAATGCAAAAGATCTACCGCATAAAATGTGGTCTTATTACTTCCGCAGATTTGACAACCATTATAACCTCATTGCAAATTAGAAACTTGAAGCATGTGTCGAAGCGAGACTAAACCCGAGTTCTGCTTCACCTACTGAATTAACTGTTGCTCTTTTTCTGAGCGTGAAAATCAGTCCAGCGTTCAGTCCAAATGATGTGTGATGTCTGTTATGTGGTGTTAAATGTCACTTTTATGTGATTTAAGGATTCGTAATCAAGTCCGGAAGTGTGTTTAAATACTGGACAGATCTTTAGTTAACTCTTCTATTTAACAGGTGGCTTAATGGCTAAATGGCTAACGCTCTGGCCATTGGTATCACAGGTTCGAATCTTGGCGGTGGCATGGGTGTTTGTGAGTGGTTCGGAATCCACTTTAAGCTCTAAGTCCCGGTCTGTTTAGCCCTCGTGTGCATATGATGACCGTAGAGCGACAAATCAAACCTGGCCGGGGCATAGATGCTTGTTAGTGGTTCAGAATCCCCGTTAAACTGTAGGTTCCGGTTTTATTAGCCCAAAGTGCGCACACGATGACCGTAGAGAGACAAACTAAACCAAATCTATTTAACAGTGTATTTAGAAAATATTTGACATCAGGTTACCTTGCTTAAAACATGTTAGATCCATGTAGAGTAGTAATAAAATAGAGCGAATCACCCTATTAGAAAGGAACTGAAAGTTGGGGCAAACATCTCCCGTCCTTTTCCTACTAGAGTTGGCGTTGTTATCGCCTCTTGGCTTCTTTTTCCAGAGCGCATTTATTTAGAAAACCTAAACATATTACGAAAGCTGAAATTTTTCTTCTCAAGGCATATATTTATTTAACTATGTGCTTACTAAGATAAATAGGTATAATAAATGTTATTTTGTTTATAACTCTGATCATTTTGTATGAAATATAATAAAATATTACAAAATATTTATTTACATAAATATTTTTTAATCATTTGTTAAGGGGTGGGGATAATACACAATAAAATTTGATAATGAAATATAAAGGCTAAGTATTTACAACAATTAAATTTACATTTATTTACAGCTTAAGAAATGAAACATTTCTTTTAAAAATCCTTGTATGATAATACTAGAAGGTACTAGAAATCAGCAGACGGAAGCCTGACGTCAGTTTGATTGAGAAATTTGTAAAGAGCGAAGATACTAGAAATTTCTGTCGCTAGTAGGTGGGAGAGATGAAGCGTCAATTTGATTGAGGAACTTGTAAACAGCGAAGATACTAGAAATTTTTGTCTCTAGCAGATGGGAGAAGATGAAGCTTCAGTTTTAATGAGGAATTTGTAAGCAGCAAAAATACGGGTAGAGAGAATTCTTATAATTCTGTAGCAGGTCTCTACAGAATTATTAGAAGTAGAAGAAAAAGAAACTTTAGTTTGTCTGAAGGTCTTGCAAACAGCGAAGATACCAGAAAATTTTGTCATTAGGAGAGGCTAGATCAGAATTCAGTATAATTGATGAACTTTTAAACAGCAGAAATTGAAAGAAGCTACGTTGTTGCAACTTTTATGTTGGTGGACACAACATATTTTACTAAAATAGTTATGCTGCCGACATTACTTTTCAGCGGTAACTTCAGTTCGCATTACAGAATATCATTAGAGAAAACCCCAAAAATTCCAATTCGACAATATGCCAAACTCTTTGACTTATTCCTACTGAGTGCTCTCATTTTTTCTAAAAAAATTGCTATAGAGGAGTGGGACTCTACTACAGGTGGGGCAGAAAGTGTTTGAAATTATAAAAATGAAATGTATTTTTGGGGGGATGAGGGGTGGAGGAACTAAAAATAACAAAGATTTTTAATTCCACGAAAATAATTTTATTGTGTGTATAAGGAGGCTTGACTTAACCATCTGTAGAATAGCGAGATGCGCTGTATATTATTACTACTCTAAGTCCGCATCATTATTGACGGTAGACAGGCTCTTCTCCTGAACTTGATTCTGCAGTGGGATTCCTTTCTTCTTTCGGAAATTTTAACTGATTAATATGGGAAAAGTACTTTACTTCCTCATACAATATTCCGCTTTAACTTAATGCGGTGCTTGCTTTCAGTGCCAGGATCGCCTCTTCACATTCTCTTATATTCTGCAACGTGCGTCGATGAATTTCCAGAATCTCGCAAGAAGTCGTTGTGTAGGTATTCGCGTCTCAGTTCCTTTCTTCTTTCGGAAATGCAGATGGTCCATCAGGAGGACAGTTCTTCACTCCCTCACACAGGCCATTAATCTAATTCAATTGTGCAATGATCTCCATTAATGTTCTCCTCTCTCTCTTTCTTGATCTCGCCCACACTTTTTATCTGCTTCAGAATCTTGGCCTTTTGTTATTACTATTGGCTGGATTTCCACCTTAACATCCAGCCCATAGGCCTATCTAGATTTATCGCTGCCTATTCAGACCAAACAACTTGGTTAATCTTTTTGGAGATCAGGGATCAATTTCTCCCCCACAAGAGGTATCTTACAAAACTTCTTGATTAACCCTTCATTGTTACACAAACAGCTTAATTCCCTTGCGGTAATTTACCTCGATCAATAAATATCGTTAACTTCAAAGTAGTTAGCGTCTTATATCACTTAAACCCTTCTTCGTCAAATATCCTTTCCCAGATGCAATGCAATCTCTGACCACCTGTAATTCCCATGTCGCAAAGCTGCCAATTAAAACGATTAAAATAGGAGCTACATATTGGTAAACGCATCCCGAGCATTTGTGATCACATACCTACAACTTCTTTGATTTTTTTATAGTTCAGCATTCCATAGGGGAGGTGGAGGTTTTCGCACACATACACATACAAAATCACTATTCACGTGAGATACTATAGTACATAAATTATTAATGATAATTTTGCACCACACATTTAAACTTTCAAATACAGTGTCGATGGCCTAATGAGGACTCATCACAGAAAACAATTTTCTCCAGTTAGCAAGATTTCAAATCAAACTAGCCTTGAGCCCAGTGACCACTGACCACTTAGTCACCTATCATATCATTTACATTGCCTATATCAGCATCTTATGTTGTCACGTATAAGTTAATTGCTGCTCTGATTAAGCTTCAGATAATTGATAATGACATCAAGTATTGCGAGAGCCACTCTGAAGATAGAGTAGTTCTCACTTGGTGACCTACAGGTCGACCACAATTTTATTAGTACTACTGTTAATTCAATTATTCCTGGCAATATAGCTGAATGTCAACAGGCTCCGATCCAAATGTCGTTTGACCAGCCTGCTTCTTTTAGACCGATTACTCAGTGCTTTTTCAAGGGGCACTGTTACAATTAAAGTGTTTAGACAGAATGAAGTTCAAATAGAAGTCATGCCTTAGAATTGAAATTTCTCCTCTTTTACCCACTATTTAGATGGTTGATAGCAATGCTCCAGCTATTCATTTATTGGTTGGCGATGTTTAATTTTGTATGTTGGATTGAAAATTATTTTTTTTTATTTCCAATGGCAGATTATGAACAGTTACAGAACAACGATAAATAAAAAAAAGAACAAAGAAAACAACAAAACATGCTGCAACAGAGTTCATTAATCTAACATATCTTTAGCCTCCCAATATCGCTCGGCGAGAAAAGTCTTGCTCAGAGCAGGACAGTGCAGTAGATGCGTGGAGTCCATAGACTCTCCAGAGCTGTGACTGCATATCGGGGAAGGCATATCGAACAATTTTGAGTCTGTAAAGATGTTTACGCAGGCAGTCATGTCCAGCGGCTAGTTGGAAATGAGGGACTGCTCTACGCCTTGGAACATTACATAGATTTGGGATGGCATTCTTCCAGGACTTTTGGGAAACGCGGTTATAGAGGACTTCTTGAGCGCGGACTTTAATTGATCTTTTGATGAGATTTTTGATTGAGTGGAAGGGTATAGGACGAGATATTTTTGTGGGATTAAAGCCCTCCTTTTAGCTGGCTTTCTCATTGCCTGGAACCCCACAGTGGGCAGGAACCCACTGGAGGACTATAGTTTTTTCAAGTGATGCCAGGTTTTCAAGATGATAACGGCAAAATTATTTGCATGAGAAATTTGGTGGCCTTTTTGGTACATGTATCCCATTGTTACGTTACAATGAGTATATGCTAATAAAATGCTGTCTTCAGCATAAGTTTGTGAATTTCTTGTATAGTTGATGCAGCAAACATCATGGATAGCGTGCCCACCACATTCATAAAGATTAAGTACAACCTGTTGATGATTTTGTCAATAGAAATTGGTACGTATCATGGTTATAAATGTATAAAAATTAACAAGCAGCTTTATATAGCCATTATCAGCATATATATACAGGGCAGTTCAATACCAGGTTTGCAAACTCGCAGAGTAGTGCATTCTCGTAGAAACTCTTCATTTCACGCGCTGATGCACTGATGGTAGGATGGCTAATTATTCAAACTTACATATATGCATCTGATTTATAGATTGCCTGAGTAATGAGTGAGCCGAACAGCATTTGTGCTTTCAATGATTTACACGTATTCCCAAACGTAGCCTCTTTGAATGTCTTCATCAGCAGTTATCTGAAAGTTTCCAGAGAATCGTCTTGAATTACGAGCAAATAATATGAACTTCAAGCATAGAGAATACAGTTTTAGGACTGGTACAGGCAAAAACCAAGTTATAGTAAGAGATCTATAGAAGAAACGAAATACGATTCTCCTTAGTTACTGTTGACTATGACACTTCCGTTAACGACTATTGATTAATAAATCTATCTTTTAAGTAGTGTCCTTTCATAATAGTCCTTTCATAATTTCGTCATAGTTTTTTGGGTACACTACAGCGTCAGAAAAGCATTTTCAATCCTGTACCAGTATGTGATACTGCTTCGTGTCGCCTTGTTTAAATTTGTAATTAAAAAAACTAAGACATTTTGTGTATATTTCAGTATTTCAAAAATAATTTCCTCTTATCCGTAGCTTAAGATATGTATAGTACCTTTATGTAAAAGTACGCATAATACTTTTAAATAAAGGTGAACCTTTAAATAAGGTACGAGGCAAGATGTTGAACATCACAAACGCCATCGAAACTTCTCGTTTTTTGAAACAGTGTGTACAACAAAATTGCCAGCGGATTGAACCTTAGCTCTAATGCTAACCAGCGGCGCTCTTTGCCACGAGTCGGGCACAAATATTTAAAATGCCTATAATCAGCACAAATAGAGAACTTTCGTTTTGATTCTCTTTTGACTTTGAAATTGAGCTCACTGTGTTTACGAATAACAACGCATGACTAAGTTAATCACACATGGCTACTCAAGACACCATGTTTTGAACTTATGAGTGTAATCCAATCTCATGGTATTAAGAATTTAATAAACAGAAACTGAACTGCAATGCAGGAAGATTATCAATAAAATTCAATACATTGCCATAAAAGGGGAAAAAATAGAGATGAGGACACCTTAAGGCATTTGGCCTTCCAGAAAACTTCCTTCACTTTATCATCCTGACCTAGACTCTTTCTCATCAGAGAAATTAAAAAAAAAAAAAAAATTAAGCTGCTTTTCGACATTATTTGTTGTTCGATATAGCAGAGGATTCAGCAATCATTTAGAATTTGAGATACTTTTTCTTTTCTATTGTTGATTACGAATTCACTTCCTTGCTTCATTAAGTTTAGAAACACGTGTTTGGAAGTTTTTTCTACCCCGGCTCAGTCAAACACGTGTTTGTTGTGGTTTACTTCCGTTAGTGGAAAGTAGAAAAAAGTGGGTTACCACATTTGGCGAATTATTGTATAAAAAATTCCTTTCCATCGAAAGAAAAGAAATTTTTTTTTGGAAAAAATTAGGTAATGGAACATGTTTCATGCTGAAAGGATAATTCATAAAAGATATTCCAGTTTTTATAAAATGAATACGTATTCAAATGTCAGAAAAGTATTTTAGTATTCTAAAGTATTTTAGTATTCTATTCTATTTTAGTATTTATGTATTCTAAATTATTATAAAGTAGAGAATATGAGGGCCTCATGGTCGAGGGGTTAGCCCTCTGGGGCTCGATGCCACAGGTTTTGGGTCGTCTAGGCGATGCCATGGATGATTGTAGCGGTTCAGAATCTATTTATGATAATTACTAACTACTACGACTATTTAACCATAAGTCTCGGTCTAATATGACTGTTGGGCGTATGGCGGACAACCCTACCCTGTAAAAAAACATCTTCTGTCTCGAAATTCGCCAGCGAGTTTGGTTTGGTTTGTCGCTCTATAGTCATCTTGTACACACGAGGGCTAAGCAGATCGGGACCCCCAGTTTAAAGTGGATTCCGAACTACGAACAAACATCCATGCCACAGCCAGGAAGCAGCAGGTAAGATGGCCTTGGCACACCATGTGGCTGTTGCGCCATTGAACAAGAAGAATAGTATATGACCCGGTTCAGAGGAAAAAAATATTAACAAAATCTCGGAACTGTCTTCGAATTGTAATTTATCAGGCGCAAACAAGTCTTCTTTGCTGAAATGAGATGAATAAAGAAAGACTTGGTTATGTCCATTTTCATAATATTCCAAAACATCAAAGTAATTGAAAAGATAGTAATAATTAAATGAACTGGACACTGTGTAATGGTCTGCACTATTTCTTGGATTCTGATGTAAATAATTAGCTGTCACTATATTACTGAGAATGCAAACCAAGTTCAATATTCACAGGAATAAGCCAAATTTCAATAACCACAGCTAATATATGAAGCAGTAGTTTGCTACTGTATAAATAAAACTTCAGTCGAATTCAATATCCACAGAGGGGCCTGATGGTCGAGTGACTCTCCTAGGTTTCGGATTAGAGTCCTGGGGTAACCATGGATGTGTACAGTGGCACGGAATTCACTTTAAGCCGTGGATCCTTGTATAATATCACTGTAGAGCGTTGGGCGTAGGGCTGACAACTCTATCCCGTAAAAAGTCAGCGTCACGGAGATAAGTCAGACTTCTACCTACAAGTGCTCCATCACAACAGGATCTGCCCCCTCCCACACTTTCCCTCCTTCCATGAGACCATACGGTCTTGGGCATGGTCTAGATCAGGGTATTTTTAAAACAGAAGTATTTTTCATGGTTCCTATAAATTTTTTATTTTATGCCCTCACATTTTTGTAGACGTTCAGAACCTCATACTCAGTGTCACAGGTATCGGGTTCGAGTCCCGGAGGTGCCATGAATGTTTGTAAGGGTTCGGAATCCACTTTAAACCACAGGTTCCTGTCTAATATGACTGTAGAGCTTTGAGAGTATGGTTAACAACCCTACCCCATAAAAAGATAGCATATAAAAATGTCTCGAAATTTGTCAGTTGGCAGACGGCCTTGGCCCACCATAGGGCCAATGAAGAAAGAGCAGAAGATTTATTAATAATTTATATTTTAATTGTATTAAGGTTTTTTTTCTAGGAAGATTTGGAAACTAAAATTTAAAAGAAATACAAGTGAAAAATGATCAACATTTAAAATTTGAGTAGCAGTTAAATTTCACAGTATTTCACTATCATCATCATTGGCGCAACATCCCCATGGTGGGTCAAGGCCATCTGCCTGCTGGTAGATTTCGAGGCAGGAAATTTTTTTCTTTTTACGGGGTAGCGTTGTCAGCCCTACGCCGTTATCTCTACAGTCATATTCTACATCCATGGCATACTACTAGTCAGTCTACTATATACTACTAGTCATAGCTACAAACTAGTACTAGTCTACCATATACTACTAGTCATAGCTACAAACATCCATGGCACCGCCGGAACTCGAACACCTGTGCACAGAGCGCCAGAGCACTAGTCGTTCGACGATCAGGCTCCAAATTATTAAATCATGTAATATAAAATCAAATCTAAATATTTTCTAGTTAAATAATATTTGTTCACAATCTATTGGATGTTTACACTGCACACGCATATTCTCTTTTATTTAATTACCTTATTAAGACAATCATATTATCCAAGTGTTTAATTAAATATGCGTACAAATCTTAAATATAAAAACCTTAAATATTAAAACCAAAATATAGATGAAAAAGCCAAAATTTATAGCAAATAAAATCTATAAAAATCATGCACTGAATAATAGCCAAAGAACCATCAATCATCAACAAACGTAGCGTTACAAAAATTCATTACGCTTTTCAGAAATATGTTATGTGATTTCACCAAAACTATGTTACTTTGTAAGAAAATATATTATATATTTAAATAAAGATAAATACTTTTGATTCTATCTTGAGACACAATCAAAAGAACAATGATGGAAAAAATGTAGATTAGCATAAAATTGACTTAAAACAATGCTGAGAAAAGATAGATAAAATAAAAGGAACAGAACCCCAGAACAATGTTTTTGTTTCAAAAACATTGTTGTGGGAACACAAAAAAAAATAATAAGGAAATAAATATAAGAGAAATGGTTAAAAAAATTATCATAATTGAAACAATTCTATAAAAGATATGAAATCCTTTCTTCAAATAAGGTAATTTAATAAGAAAAAAATATTTTATTTTCATAATAATTTTTTAATGTTTTTATTGTAAACAGAAAATGTTTTTAAAATTTAAAAAAATTATCACCTGTAAAATCAAAATTAAAATATTTTAATCAACACAAATTTTATTTACATAATTGAACATGTTGTAACGTCAACCACTTATGGTAGACATAACAGCTCTATGTTATTATCATTATTGTTTAAATCTAGAAAGTTTTGGTGGCTAGGTAGATCTCCAATTTTAATTGATAACTCATTCATTTGATGGTTAATATTCTTTAAAAATATTATATTGTTCCTGTTATAATATTCTTTAATGCACCAAAATTTTAGGACATTGTATTAGTTAGTTGTTAACCATTGTAACCATCGTTAACTATTGTATTAGATTAAATGATTTTCTATCCTTAAGTGTGTTCAGCAATTGTAAAAGAATAATTCCCAATGTAGCTCATGTATGTCGTAATACTCTACCTAATATCAGGGGTAGTACTGCATAGCACTACTTCCATGGGGTTTAGAAGTGGTGTTGGTCTACCATTGAATGCGGTGGTAGATCAACCGCAGGACTACCGAATACCGTAGATCAGGAAAACGATTACTGTTTGATTTCCAGGAAACGATTTAACAAGGCCTACAAGGATTTGAAATTTTGTCATTAGAATATACTATAGATATAAATTATCGGGAAATTACAGAATCTAACACATGAATACATGTTCAAGTTAAGTGAAGACAATGATTTTAACTAATAATTAGTAATAAAGAATTAAAGTAAAAAAAAAAGTGCATTTCAAAGACAAAATAAAGATGGAAAATTCTCATTGAGAAGTGTCACAAGAATTTCATGGACAGTCTCATTGAGAAGTCTAAAAGCCACAATAATTTCGTAGACAATGTCACTGAGAAGTCTAATAACCAAAAGCATTTCATGAAACTCTTATTGAGAAGTCTAAGAAGCAAAAGTAAGCCTCATTGATAAGCCTAAGTAACCTAAGTATTTGATGGATAGTCTCATTGCGAAGTCTAAGTAACCAAAGTATTTCATGAATATTCATTATCCATGAATATTCATATTTCATTAGAAGTCTAAGAAACACAAGAAGATCATCCCACATTGATCATGATAGTGTTATTTCATAAATGATAACAAATTAATATGAACAAAGAAAATAAACCAATATGAACTCTTTTTCTTGAATTATTGTTTCATTTTCATTAAATACCAGCCAGAATCGAAACTATTAGCAGGTTTAATAAGTGAGAACTATTTCTGTTTGCAAAAACATTTCACTGTGGACAGATATACTTTTCTTATAGGACTTACTTTTATAAAAAAAATTATTATTAAAAATTATTTCTTTTCTTACTCGGTTTTTCTTAATATTATATAATGTAGGAAAGCATTCCTTAAAAGAGAGTGCTTTCTTGCATTATATATTTCTGTCATTATTATATGTATTATACACTATGTGGAAGAAAGTGACGGGACACGACACTATAACGACATAAACCCATATTTATTGAAATTAATAGGAGGTAGGACCTCCTTCGGATGCGATCACAGCTGCTACCCTTCTGGGCATGCTTTCCACTAAATTGGCCATAGTGGCAAGAGGAATTTCCTTCCAAATGTTTAACAGGAAGTTCCATAGTTCAGGCTTGCTTTTGGGGAGTGGGGTGCAGGCCCTCAACGGACGGTCCAATTCGTCCAGAGATGTTCATTTGGGTTAAGATCAGGGCTCTGCGCCGGCCACTCCATGCGTTTAACGTTGTTGTTCACATACCAATCAAGAGTCCTCCTTGCAACATGGCATGTTGCGTTGTCGTCTTGATACCAGCAATCATCCATACCGTACGTTTCCCACAAGGTAGGAAGGACATGATTGTCGAGAATATCACAGTATCTATCGGCATTCATCGCACCATCAACCTTCACCAGTGGGCCAGCCCCATACCAGAAGAAACAGGCCCATACCATCAATCCTCCTCCACCAAACTTTACAGTTGGGACGACATACTCGGGCAAAAGGCGTTCTCCTGGTAAACGCCATACCCAAACACGTCCATCGGAACGGAAAAGGGTAAATCGTGACTCGTCACTCCAAAGGACGCGTTTCCAGTCATCCAGAGTCCAAGTACGGTGGCCTTTGGCCCATTGAAGGCGCGCTTTCTTGTTGGTTTTCGTAATCAAAGGCTTATGGGCCGCCGAACGTCCAGTGTAACCTAACTTATGGGCCTCGATACGAAGAGTCTTGGTCGAAACGGTCACACCTGTGGCTTGTCTAATCTCATTAGCGATGTTATCCATGGATGTTTGACGGTTACTTCGAATCTCCCTGCCGAGCACCCGCCGGTCCCTGCTGGTAGGAACTGTAGGTCGTCCACTTCGGGGTTTGTTCTGACAGTGTCCCTCAGTCTTGTAGCGACACACAACACGTGCTACAGTTGATTTTGAGCAGTTACGGAGACAGGATATCTCCCTAATTGACACCTTGGCAAGATGCAATCCAACCAACACACCTTTCTCGAACTCAGACAACTCTTCCCGTGGCGGCATCTTGACAAAAAACAACTCTAGTCGACTCCACAGAGTATTTATAGGATATGGCTGACACGTGATACCTATTATTGCGCATGTGTCAGCTGTATTGTCGACTTTTCTACTTTTCGAGGGGTGTCCCGTCACTTTCTTCCAGATAGTGTATATTTCAATATTATTATATATTTCTTTCCTGCATTATATAATATTAAGTAAAACCAGCAAATTTCCATTAAAATAAACTCATGTACTATAAAATATTTTGATTTTGCAGAAATGTGCATAATATTGCTGTTTCTATTAAATAAAAATAATTGGCATCGAGTTTCAAAGCAGAACATTTTTATCAAATATCTTACTGAAATGTTAATCCTTCATTCCGTAATTAGTTTTTTCATAAAAGTGTGATGTTTTTATCTTGCTTATAAATCAAATATTTATTATTAGGATCCTTAGATTAAAATAAGCTAAATCACAGCTTATACATTACTTACTATTTCCTTTTTATTAAATAAGTATATTTAATCTTAGGAATTCCTTAGAAGAACGGCAAATTATAACACAGCTAAGACGTGAGATAACTCATATTCATAGTAGAATGTCAATGTTATTGGAATTAAAAGGATTTAAAAAAAACTTTATTCAATTAATCAAACTTTATTCAATGCAATAAACCTTCTGTAAAAAAGTGTCGAATCTTTTTCTCTCTCAAAAGTTTTACTTATCATTTTCTTTCAAACCTTATAAACAAAAGCGCGTGGGAATGTCGCCACGCGGAAGTATCACAAAGTATTAAAAAATGCCACAAAAACCAACAAACAACAAAAAGAAAAAAACTGCACCTGTCAAATTGGCGGAAACTTGGCGGAAGAACACGACTGCTTGAAGACGCGGTAAACCTGACTTTTAAAAATTTCTCGGTCAAACGATTATCGGCCCAGTTTTACTGTCGCTTAAACTCGCTTTCAGTTAGAATGTAATGCATCCATCTAGCAACATGGGTCTGCAAATCCACCTAATTGCAATCTTCGCCTTTTTCCTGCAAGCCATTCTGGCGGCTCGCATTGTTCAGCCTGTTCAGAGTTTTGGAATAATTGGTGAAAGTTCTGAAAACTTTTCTGAAAGAGAAAGAATCGAATCGAATAATGCAAGACAGTATTTAAATAGTGTAAATATTGCGAGTAAGTCAATCCAAGAAGTTGATGATCATAATAAAAGTACGATTGTTCCCCATTATGTCGAAAAAGCTGATTTTGAAGTTGAAAATGGATATTCAACTTTGCCATCAGTGCCAGTTGTCAATGGCAATAAAAGTGCTGTTGTTTCTGATGATGTCAAAAAAGCTGACTCTGCAATTGGAAGTGCAACAACATCATCTGATCTTACAGGTGATTTAACACAGTCATCAAAAATTACTGATCAATATAGCTATCATCAATTAAGAAATGATCAACCACTTATTTTGAACAATGATAACAGATCTGAAAGTGATAATAATAAAATTTTGAATAGCACTAATATAAAATCATCCACTGAATCTCCAAGTGATAACTCTGAACCATCTTCAATGATGCCAATTGAGAATGGTGTTAATGTAGAGTATTCAACAGTGGTATATCCGACATCTACAACCAAAACGGAACCAAAACCAACAAGGATTATGACACAAAGAGAAGAAATGGTGAGTGAAAGTGTTGTTAAAAATAAATATCAGCCAATGAAGACAAAAAGTGTCAAAGAGGAGAGCAACTCTGCAAAAATGAACAGCATAGAAGACAAATGGAGAGATTTAGAGAAAACATTTCGTCTTTATACGGATTCTGTGATGAAGAAGGCATTGCCAAAGTTTTTGAGAATCCACAGTCAACTGAATATATCTTCACAGTGCAATGCTGCTTTGTTGCAATTGGTTAATGGATTAAGGAGTTTTAAAAGCTGGGCGATCAAAAGTAAGTGTTTTTTTATATTAATTGTGTATTAAACTATATAGTTTTTATTTTATGAGTTTCGAGAACAAAAAAAATTGTTGGAAAACTTTTAATTCTATAAATGCTACTCAATATATCCTTATAATAAAAAGAGTTAAAAATTAGTGTAATTAAAAAAGTAATTTTTTCTTTCGAAAAGATCCATTTCAAAGATATTTAAAAATAAAATTAATTTGAAATTAGAAATTTAATAAAAAAATGTGGTTAAAAAGAAGTTTCAAAGACCAAAGTTGAGCTGAACATTTAGCCTAGTGCGTTACAAAAGTGATTGAAATTGAAGAGTGAAAAGAGATTTGTTTTTAAAATTAATTTACGTAGTCAATAATAACTTTAAAATAAAAAATTCTCGAATGCTTTAAGGAAATATATCATATAATATTTTAATATTACTATTCTTATAAAATATTAAATATAAAATAAAATATTAAGTATTAATATAATTATTTATTTTCATAGAAATGAATCATATAAAATAAAAATATTTAATATCTATATTAAAAGATTTATTTAATATTTAGCATTTCTATAAAGATTGAAAGCTGAACATTTCCCCAAATACCTAACAAAAATGATTGAAATGAAAGAGTAAAAAGTGATTTGCTTTCAAAATTTTAAAATTAATTTACATAGTCAATAATTATTTTAAAATAAAAATTCCTCGAATGTTTTAAGGAAATATTTTTATAATAAAATAAATTTAATATTAATATTTTTAAAAAATATTAAATATAAAAATTTAAAATATTAAAAAATATAAAATATTAATATTTTTATAATTGTTTGTTTTCTTAAAAATATTTCATATAAAAAAAGGTTTAATATTTATTTAATATTTAGCATTTTATGAAGATTTCAATACATTGCAAAGTTTTATGAAATTCCTACATTGCTACTATGGCAGTTACACTTTAAAATACGTTTTAATTTGTAAAAAAAAGTGTATTATTATTTGCTTGAAATAATATTCATGTTTATTAGCGTTTTTATTTACCTGAAATACAGTAATTCTTTTACAGTAACTTCTAAATTTAATGCAAGAAATCATATAAAAAAACCATAAAGTATTAATTCGTTTTTGGATTTTAATTTGCCACTAAACTTCATTTTTTACATTCTAGAAAAAAATTCAAACAAATGTAGTATATTTATTTGCATCACAAAATAAATATTATATGATTATTATTACCATTAATTAATAACAATGCTTCAAATTAGAAACCCTTAGAATTATATGATGGTACAATAAATGGTTATTATTTACTGCATATTTTAAATATTCGAGTTTTAAAAAAAATTCGAAATTTGAGCATATAATTTCTTTTTTTATGTTTTGCAAATGATTTTTCATGAAGACAAAAGAAAAAAATGAACTATTAGTAAAATTTTCTTACACGTTTTGAAATTTCACTTTTTTATGATATTATTATACTCCTTAATTAATAGCACTAGGGAATATGATAAATAATAATCAACAACGATATCTTATCAAGATAAATTTTTAATAAATTTATTTTCGTTCCCTATTAGAATTACAATATCATTATCATCAAAATACAAAATACAATATCGTTATCATCAAAATACAATATCATTATCATCAAAATACAAAATACAATTATCATTGAACCATTAAAATGAAAAAAAATATTTTCTTTTCTTACTTTCATATTTTCAAAAATCAATAGTTTAATAAAACGATCTTTATCAAAATATTTACGAAAGATGTTATTCTAAATTTTATTAAACAATCATTCTATCGGGGTTATTCTATTAAGAGCAAAATCACATTTTTTTAATACTTTGAAATGATTTTTCTATGACATAGTTTTACAAAATGTAAAATTAAAAAAAAACAAAAAACCGCTGGGAAAGAAAATATGATTAAAAAAACACGCTATTAACCGGCATAACCACCCAACAAGGAAACTGAAACCACTTCACTTCCGATCGCCCTGTAACGATTTTCGGAAGTTCACTTAATCGTGTCACGCGATAACAAAAACTTCCGTTAAGAATCACCTTCTGATGCCATCTCATGAATACAAAAAAAATAATGAGAAAATAAACAGGTTGGCGGATGCTGCCACTCCTTTATTCAAAGTAAACAAATTAACAAAAAACTGAAAATACAATATTAAGAACAAAACGGTTTTTTTTTTTTTTTTTTTTTTCTTCTTTACGTTTTCTTTTATGTACGTTTTGTTTTGGGATTGTTATGTCTACAAAAAACTCATTTAAAAGGCGAAAGAGGTCAAAAGGTGAAATAATGACGAACTGATGAGTCTGATAATTATGTATTGAAGGTTATATTTTTTTTCAAATGGAAATTTTACTTTGTCAAAGTTTTGTTTTTACAACCTCATTTCGTAATAAGAAACAGTAAACAATCCAATTTTTGTTGATCTATTATGAATTATCCACATTTTAAGTATAAATGTCTTTTATAAAATTTTATAAGAATAGAACATGTCTTTTTATTGGAAAATAAATTTATTTTTGCTTGATTGGCAAAAATTATTTTGGTGTTAACTATCACTAATACTTAAATAACGTTAACACTAACATGCGTTAGTATGCTAAAGAAAGTATTATTAAAAGAGGCTCAAATTTTATTATCTTGCTACTACTTACATATATTAAATGTATATTTTAAAAATAATGTATAAACAAGTAATATAAAAAAAATTAAATTAAATTCCTACTTTTTTTTCGCTATATTGCAGAAAGTCCTTTATAAATAATTTTCAATCGTTTTTTTTAATCGCTCTTTAAGTTCTTTTTTTTTTAAAAAACTCTCTCACACATACACTCTTTCCATCTCTCTCACTAATTTATTCACATGTTTCATTTTCCATTTTGTTCCCTCCTTGACTCAGAACCCAGAATGAAAAAAGAATCTGAAAAAGAAATTTTTTTCCAGCGATCTACACGCTTCGCCACTGACGGTATTTATTCCCCAATTTATATCGTGCTAAATATCTCATATAAGAGAAATTTTTTTCTCCCACATAAAACTAAAATTAATTAATTAAATTTAATTAATGAATTAATATTTGAAAAAACTGTATTAACATCAAGTGTCATCCACTACAAGTTTAAAAAAATGTATTTGAACTTGAGTGGAGGAATAAAAAGTATTTTATGAACGATTGAAAATTTGAACAAGATATATAAATATATATAGGGAGAGTGTGAACTAACAGAAGGAATTGAATAAGAAACAGTAAACAAGCCAATTTTTGTTGATCTACTTTTGTTGAATTATACACATTTTAAGTATAAATGTCTTTTAAAAAATTTTATAAGGTAAAAATGTCTTTTTTATTGGAAAATAAATTTATTTATGCTTGATTAGCAAAAATTATTTTATGTCAGCGTTGGTATGCAAAAAAGAGCATAATTAAAAGAGGCTCAATTTTTAGTATCTTACTTCTACTTGCATGTATATTAAATGTATATTTTAAAAATAATATATGATGAATATAATAATGACTAATATATAAATGAAATATATTTTTAAAAATGTCAATTTTATGTTCCAAATGTTCTTTCATTGCTTTTCTGGTGTGGTTTTTTTTGTTTGTTTTTTTCCCCGAAAAATTCTATCGATTTTTTTTCTTTTAAAAATTGCTTTTTAATTTTTTTTGAAAAGTTTATTCTTTTATGTACATATTACAAGTAATTAAAAATATCATAGTTTCCTTTTTTTTTTCAAAACTTTTTTTTTTTTTTTTTTTGATTTGTAATTTTATTTTAGAATTTGGAATATTTTTAGATTTTAACACATTATAAATATAATTTTGATCACATATTTATAAGTTTGATATCAAGTAATTTTAACTTCGATATTTTTTTTTTTTACTTCTGTCTAATTAAAATTGAATAACAATCGTAATAAAATGTAAAATGCAAATTTAAACTAGGTTTTTCTTATACCAATTTAATAACTTTTTTGAGTTTTTTATATTTAATAATCCTTTTTTTAATTTAAATAATAACATTATATTATTATTTTCAAATTTAATTATATTCATATTTTTATATTTTATTTTACATTAATGTAATGAGAGGTATGCTTGTACATTATAATGTATAATTCTATATCAGTTTGTACCTTACATTATCATGGAAGGTACATATTGATATGTAATTCTGTATATTGATATATACATGAATATATTATATAAATATAATAATAAATGTATATAATAATAATAGTAATATACATATACTAATATCAATATAAAGGTATACATCGATATATTGATTTAAGTATCATATTTTGAGAATGTATCATAAATAATTAATGAGTTGAGTTAACAACTGCGTTATAATTTCTACTTGTAATTCACAATAAAAAAAAATTCATACTCATTTTTCATACGTCAAGCACATTGTAACTCTCAAGCGACAAGTTTAATTATCAAAAAACCCGGTAGCCCATTTTGTTAATGTGTCTACAGCGATTATACCCATTAAAAATGATGTCTTATATCATTATACCCATTTAAAGTGCAGGTTAAAGTACTTAGTTAAGGCTTGAGGTAATAAGTTTTTAAACCAGAATTTTCCCAAATGCAAAGCAATTTCACTTTCAAAGGGTGCATTACGTAAAATTAAGGTCAACATACTATCTACGATGTTGCATTAACAAGGGTGTTTGCTATTTGTTAATTCTCTTAATTGCTATCGAGTGTACGCTTTGCTATAAAACTAGAAAGGTTATTATTAACGACTAACTCGAATATATGATTTATGATTTTAGGACTGTTTAAAATACTAATTTGAAAAGAACAAAATTTAACTACTATTTCACTAGAATATTTTACTAGAATATTCACAGACACACACATACACTACTGTGCCCTAAAAGTGAGACCAATTTTTTTTTTCAAAAACTCTTTATTTATTCTTCCAAATTTATTTCATCGCCATTCTCCGGACACAATGCACTTTTGCCAACTTTTTTTTACAATCCTCAACGCGTGCTAAAATGTCCTCGGCTGGGATGGCCTTCAAAGCGCGCGACGATTCACGTTGAATCAACTCAAAACGGTGTCCCCGGAGTGATCTTTCAAATTTAAGGAATAGCCAGAAGTCGTTCGGAGTGAATACGGTGATTGTGGAACGATATGGGTTTCATTTTTGGCGAAAAAAATCACAAAGAATCACTGCAGAGTGAGCTGGCGCTTTCAATACCAAATCGAGATTTGACACGTTTGAGGGCCAAAATGGAACTGACCGATCCTCTAGAAATTCCAACATCATCAGCAAGGTCTCTAATTGTAAATCGACGGTTTGCAAGCATCATTTTCAATTTAAATTTCCCGGGCATATGATATTTCAATTTTCTTTCTTTTTCAGGTTGTTGGCACTGTCCTTGACATCTGTGTGAAATTTGACGTCAAAATATTCATTAGTGCTTGAATTACGCTTGGTTTTGTGAGATTCTAAAACTGATTCCGGCGATTTTTGAAATGTCTCTTCAATCGACTCACAACGTTGCCCCGTAGTGGTCTTTTGAGTTTAGGGAAGAGCCAAAAGTAGCATGATGCTAAATCAGATGAATACGGGGGTTGTGGAACGATATGGGTTTCATTTTTAACGAAAAAGTCATGAACAATCAATGAAGTGGGAGCTGGCGCATTCAGTGTTTTCGGTACCAATCGAGATTTGACGCGTTTGTGGCCCAAAAAATCTTTTAAAATGGAATTTCGAAAATCTAACATCAGCAGCAAGGTCTCTTATTGTAAATAGACGGTTTGCAAGCACAAAATCTTTAATTATTTGGACGTGAGCTTCGTCAGTTGAGGTTGGTGGTCGACCAGAGGGCTCTTCGTCTTCAACGCGTTCTTTGCCTTCTTTGAACTGTTACCACTATTTTTGAACCACTTCTAAACATGTCTTTTTGATATAGGAATGCTCACGAAATGCCTTCTGCAACATTTTATACGTTTCCGCAAAAAAATCTAATGCAAGTTCTTTGCTCAATGAATTCAGACATTTCCAAAATCGCCGGAATCTGTTTTAGAGCCAGGCGTAACTCAAACACTAATGAATATTTTTACCTCAAATTTCACACAGATGTCAAGGACAGTGCCAGCAACCTAAAAAGGTAAAAGAAATTGAAATTCCTTTAGTCAAGGGAATTTTAAATTAGAAATTGGTCTTACTTTTTGGACACAGCAGTATTTATGGTGTTTATTATAATGGTAAATTTATTGATGTTGTTATAAATGATCACAGTAGTATATAGTGTTTGAATTTTCGTTTCGTTAAATTTCAAATTTTAGCTAAGCAAATGTTATTTTACTGTTTTTTGTTACACAATCTGATTTCTGCTTCTGACATGTCCCTTGTTTACTCTTGGGGAATCGACATTTTTAATTTAATTTAATTTATTTTTATTCATTGAATTCCATTTAAGAACAAATATAAACAAATTGAGTGATTAAAAATTTTTGAGGTAAGGTGAACGATTTTGAATGACCTATTGAATAAACGATGCCGCGTAACTTAATTTCATCTCACATTTTGTGTTTACTTTCAACTGGTTGAACACATCTATCAAACAAGTTGGAATCGTTATAAGTTTCATCACATTTTGAAAGATTTCTAATTAAAAAAAGAAATTTCAAACTAACATTTTCAAAACATTTTTTCTTCGTCTAATCTGCATGAACCACTATCCTAAATAAACATAACACAACCAATGCTCCAAGTAAGTTTTGCGCAATGGCGCATTAAAGTATTTCACAATTTGCTTGTCATAAAAAGAATCAGTTTAAGCCTTTTCATTGCTTGCCTTACCAAATTGGCGAAGCGTAGCTTTGAAATATGAAAAGCTGCCATGCTTTAAAATTTTTCGCAACTAATGTTATAAGTTGAAACAACTTTTATCTACAATGGATACAAATTCTTTTCATTTTTTTAAATTTAATTTACTTCCTAACTGTTACAGCAATTTGGCTATTTGGTTCATATTTGGCAAGATGCTCATATGTCCGAATTCAAACTTAACGAAGAAAGTCTTTCATTTTTATTGGTAACTTAATCATATACGAATAAAAATGAGCAAAAACATACTAATACACTTTGCGAAATATATTTTTTAATTTAATCTACTTCTTAACTATTGCAGCAATTTGGCTCAGTTGGCAATTTGGTTCATATTCAGCAAGATGCTCATATGTTCCGAATTCAAACTTGATGAAGAATGTCTTTCATTTTTATTGGTAACTTAATCATATACAATAAAAATGAGCAAAAAATATCAATACACTTTGAGGAATATATTTTTTAATTTAATCTACTTCCTAACTATTGCAGCAATTTGGTTCGCTCTCGCAAGATGGTCATAAGTTCCAAATTCAAACTTTATGAAAAGTATCTTTCATTTTTATTGGTAACTTAATCATATACAAATAAAAAGGAGTAATAAAATATCAATACACTTTGCGGAATATATTTTTTCATTCAATCTACTTCCTAACTGTTGTAGCGATTTGACTCATTTAGCAATTTGGCTCGTATGTTCCGAATACAAATTTAATGACGAATGTCTTTTATTTTTAATGATAACATAATCACATACGAATAAAAATGAGCAAATATATCAATTCACTTTGCGGAATATATTTTTATTATTGGATTAGTAATAAAAGGCAGCATGATAAATTATTTTGATGACTTTTTGACGTTTCTTGATTTGTTACTGTGGACAACTTTGGTATTAGTCTGATTTAATTGCTTTGTACCCGGCTTCTTGTTCCATTTTCTTTTGCATGTCGTTTATTAGAAAGTAATGCGACTAAAGTAGTTTATTGCAAAACAAAATATTTCAGTCATCCTACAACATGTTTTCCTGTTATTCTTGTGATGCTCCATTTGCGGTAAATCTATTTCTCATTATTTCGGGCTAATGAAAATCTAGATTGGACGTCTAATTTTTTTATTTCCACGAACAGAGCTTCAATTGTTTTGGAAGCATATTGTTTGCGTTCATTAATAAATCAAAGATAAAAGAAACAAAGAATGCTTGTCTAATAAGATTTTCCAAAAGGTCTTCGATATTTTGAATGCTAATAACAGCATTTTTTTCCGGATGGAATTTCATATCTTTTAACTTTAATGATGTCCAAAACGCGTCTCAGAAAAGAAAATGAGATTTTTATAATTTCTGAATGGCAACACTAATCATTTCATTTTCATATGAGCACTTTCGATATATTGGCAATCGTCAATACTTCATCAGATTAATGAGTTACAATGAATAGTAAAACCAAATGTGAGATAGGATTAGTTATTAATTTTAACAATGCAAAAGGCTATTTTGTGTTTTTTTTTAACGTAAGTGGGCCTCATGTTCTACTTATGTATACCACGAACAGCTCATTGACGGCTGATCAAGACAATATAGTCCGTCCATATTATTTTGGAACATTTTTATTTTTACATGATTTTTAGGGATAACTTACCACATTTGCATATCGTATTGGAGAAAACCTGGAAAGACTACCTGACAGTAGAAAGATGGGAGATGCTTGATATACATTGTAACAATCGCCATCGAGTCTTTTCATTTCATAAAGCAGTGACTACAACAATGCCCTCAGCGGTTTCGAACCTCAGCCATACTGCACGCGAAATGTGCAAGTTGAAATTGGGGCCCGCAAAAAAACACAATAAAATGTTACGAAAATTAACGGATCTACAATAATGAGGGAAGAAAAAAATATAGTGATGATAAAGCAGCTTCTGCTGTCCATAAAATCCCCTGCAATACGTAACAACGAATAGCTGCAGTATAACAGCATATAATAAGAACAGTATATAGCCGAATAGCATCGTATATTCACATATGATAAAATGAAATTCGTGTTCTGACTTCAGTTTTTTATAAATATATTTTTATTTTTAAATTTTATTACATTTGCTTTCGTTAACAAATGTAAACTGAAACTATTTTTATTTTTTTAAGAATTTTTTTTAATTTAGCTAATCATATGATGCATACAACATATTACATTATAGCGATTGTTATGTCTGTGAGACTGAAAAAAACTAGTTTTCCCTCCTTTAAAGTCTCACATTGTAACAAATCTCGAATTCCAACAGAAGAAAATCCCACACGTCCTTTTTTTAGAAAAAATTACCCCAATTATCTCTTAAACCTTTTTTTTTCACTAGATGTTAAACTAGTTCAAGAAATTATTATCGCCTTGCTTTTTAACCATTGAAGCCTCCAAACCAAAAAATGGATGGTGTTTCTAAAGTATCAGTCTACCCTACCAAATAACTCTACTTTAAAGAAGCCGTGATCTCTTTCTCTTTTTTGTATTTTAGCCATTGTTTAGTTACTTTTTTATTTTTGGTTCATCAAGAGTTTCTGATTTTTTTTTCTTAAAGTAGAAGGAAAAGGAAATAATTATCTTCAATATTCTACAGTTTCCTAACCTAAAATCAATTACTTATTGACACCCTAAAACAAGGATGCACTGTTTATGAGCCAATTGATCGTATTTTCGTTTTAATTAAAAAACAAGTAATATAAAAAAAAATTTTAAGTAAATTCCTACTTTTTTTTCCACTGTATTGCAAATACAGATGAAACTTTCCTCTTACATCCAGCGCCATCTATGGGTAGATATATGCAACTTAAATCTAAAAAAAAACTAAAATGAATTAATTAAATTTAATCACTGAATTGATATTTGAAAAAACTGTATTAACATCCAGTGCCATCCACTGCAAGCTCAAAAAAATGTGTATTTGAACTTGAGTGGAGGAATCAAAAGTATTTTATGAACGATTGAAAATTTGAACAAGATATATATAGGGACAGTGTGAACTAATAATAAGAATTGAACGAAATTCGTATTTATTAGTAAGAATCCGCCATGCATTCTCACTAGAATTATATAGTGGACCGCACGTGAAGAGGAAAAGAGAAATGTTTAAACAAACTGAATCCTTTGAGCATGAATGAATTTGCACAAGAACTATGCAGCGGGTCTCGTGCTGAGAAAAAAATGTTTAAATAGAATTTACTCAAGATATGTGGCAACAGTAGAGTTTTCTATTAATTTAAAAATTACACTGGTTTCCAGGTTTAATTAATGTGCAACATTAATATGGACAAATTATAAAAGTTGACTTATCCCAGGGGTGAAACGTACTAATGTTTGTAAACAGCAATGCAGATTGCCTTTAGCTGATTATTAAAGTGCAGATATCTCAGATACAGAAAAAAATATTAAAGGTAGTTTTATCTTTAATATTTTAAAAAAAAATTAAATTTAAAAATTATAAAAAAAAAAACTCCCTTATACCGCCAGTAATTGTTGACAGAGTAAAAAAATTACATTTAGAATTGAAAAAGTTGGATATAAATAATAATGAAAATTAACATTTTCATAAATATATAAAGTTTTACAAAAATGAATAAAAAACAAATAAAAAAAATACTTTGTGAAACGTTTTTATCCGTCTTGTACGGATTTGAATAAGAAAACAAAATTTTATTTAGATCTCGTCAAAAGACGTATGTCGATGCAACGAAGGCTAATGAACTTTTAAACCTGATTGCAACTCCCAGTGAAATATTTTAACAGATTGTTGAAATGTCTTCTCTTTAAGCTTTTACTTCAAGCAATGAGCAAATAGGGTCACATTCTAATCACTGCATTACGCCATTACTGGAAATATAACCTTAATAGCAATATTAAAGAAAACAATTTTGAGAGTACTTCTTTAAACAAATTATCTTACACCAAAAATTTTCTGCTTCGATTGTTGTTGCTCAATGTGTGATGCAACAAGGTTTACTTTTTAAGTAATGAATAACCCACTTGTTACTCGCTGAAACAAATATAATAATTGATTTTAGGACAAGCAGTTTTTAACCTTTTCTTCTTCAAGAACTTCTTTAAACAAAAATATTTTAAATACATAAAAATAAAATTTAAATAAAGACAATGTCCTTCCCTTCTTCAATGAGCATAGAGTGCAACTCACTGAGGTTCAACGATAAAGACAGCCTATGTGGCCTGGTGGCTAGCGAACCCGAACCTATGCATGAAGGGCATGTTAAATCTCTCAATTGGTAATTTATTTTATTGCGACCAAGTAGGAAATTGAGATTTTTATTTAAGAATTAAAGCCAAGCAAATTGTATTCCAATGGATACCATCACACGTGGAAATTAAAGGCAACGAAACAACAGATTCTTTGCAAATGAATCTGCTGCTTCGTTGCCCTTAATTACCGCAACAAGTTCCATCAAAATCTTTCAAGAAATATGTTCATAGAGAAATTTTTAAGAAACTGAAAGATAATCTCATAACGAAATCTGAAGGCAAAAAATGGCACACTATTCAAGACAGCTGGTAAAACTTTAACACTAGACCACGTAAAGAAGCTGTCGCCATCTTCCGATTAAGAACCGGGCACGATTGTCTTGCGGAACACCTAAAGAGGATAAGTGTCCTCGCCTCGAACACTTGCCCAATATGTAGAGCTGGAACAACGAATTCAGGACATTTTTTTAAATGTCCAGGATTGAAAAGGGTAGCTAGCCAAGGAGAAGTCTTACAATTGTATTAAGGAAGCCAGAAGCCTCATGGACTAAAATAAAGTGCCTAACCTCTTTATTTACCCTCTACCCCTTTGACTTTTTGTGGTGTGTGAGACCGACTTATTATCGATTACTGTCTTACTGTATGTTTACTTTGTTCTGCTTTACGTATGTTACAACACAGGAGGTTGAGAAAATTGCGAACCTACTAGGAATCATTGCTGCAAGTTTTTCTTCTTAAATAGTATGGTAAAATGTAGACGCATCTAGCAGACCACCCACGGTGCATCTTAGGTAATATATATATATATATTTGTAATTGTTTATATGATTCATAGCAGATAATAACCTCATAAGATTATTTCGTGCTTTATGTGCTATGCATCATATAAACAGTTTTAATTCATAATTAATTTAGTTTATATGATTCATAATTATTGATTTAATTAACTTAAATCAATAATCATGACTCATATAAACCTAATTGATAATTAATTAAAATTGATCAATTTTTAATGTTAATTAAATAAAACTTTTATAAGTCCTCTACATGATGGTGTCAGTCATCTTTTGATAAATAAATTATTATTTCAAAAGTTCTATGAATGAAAGGAAAACGGCGTCTTAAAACACTATAACCTTTAAGAACCATATGCTTTCAGAATTATATGTACTATATAAGAACTATATGCTTTCAGAATAATATGCACTATATAAGAACTATATGCTTTCAGAATTATATGCACTATATAAGAACTATATGCTTTCAGAATAATATGCACTATATAAGAACTATATGCTTTCAGAATTATATGCACTATATAAGAACTATATGCTTTCAGAATAATATGCACTATATAAGAACTATATGCTTTCAGAATTATATGCACTATATAAGAACTATATGCTTTCAGAATTATATGCACTATATAAGAACTATATGCTTTCAGAATAATATGCACTATATAAGAACTATATGCTTTCAGAATAATATGCACTATATAAGAACTATATGCTTTCAGAATTATATGCACTATATAAGAACTATATGCTTTCAGAATAATATGCACTATATAAGAAACATATGCTTTCAGAATTATTACACTATATAAGAACTATATGCTTTCAGAATAATATGCACTATATAAGAACTATATGCTTTCAGAATTATATGCACTATATAAGAACTATATGCTTTCAGAATAATATGCACTATATAAGAACTATATGTATTCTACAAGAACTATATTCTTTTTTATTTACATTGTAATTTGTCTTTTTATGCGCAACCTTTCCATATTTATGCTTCACTCGTAGTGTCATTTTGATATTTTGCGCCTGGTGCTATTTTGAAGCTTCGCTCTTGCTGGCATAATTGCTTGCGTTGTTGGTCTTTATTTTTAACTAAGTTTAAACGCCTTTATTTATATTGTGTTTAAGTACACGGTTTTCTCATGTGTTTCAAGTTCATATAAAAGTTCATGAGAGTAGACATTTTTTCTAAGTAAGATGTCATAAATAGCATTACGTAGCTTTTATTTCTATTGATGAACTCAAATGAAATTAATACTAATACTCTGGTATGGTATTACATTTCATTTATAGAATAAAAGTCAATATAATTAAAAATCAGTAAAAATAAAACGAATAATTTTTCTCATTTGAGTTCAAGGATCTGCAAGCCCCTTGAAGAACTGAGAACATTTAAGCCCTATCAGAAATCTAAAGAGATCAGAGAGACCATTAAGCGATCTCTTCCTTTAAGCCTTGTCATTGTTTCAAACTTGGAATAAGTGGCTAAGTGATAAGAAAACGCAGCTGGAGAGCTTTACATTTGAAAATAATCTGAAAACCATAAGAGAAATTAAAACTACCAGTGGAGCAGAAAAAAAAATGTAGAATTAAAAACTCTATAATCTTATAATACTCGGAACGTAAATATTGAAAATGGAACTCTCAAAAGTTAAGATCCGTTATTAACCAATCTCATTGTTCTAAATTACCGTTGTCAGAGAAACGTTCGAAAGTGGTTAGTAGTAAGACGAAACCGGACCGCTTTGTCTTTCAAGATCATCTCAAGAAAGTCTCGTTGCGAAACCAGTTTTCTCTCTTACGTCGATCGTTACGCTCGAGGGGTTTCTTCGGTGAGAAAGTTTCTGCTCACCGAAACGAAAGTGAAAAAGTGATTCGGTCTTTCTTTTTTTTGTTGCTGTTGTGTTCCATGTGCGTGATTTGTAAACTTTGGCAACTGGTGCGTGAAATTGACAGATTCGGGCAGTGATTGCTGTTGCTTGTTTCGGATGGTTTTGAAAAAGTTTTAGTTTGGGATTTTTTTTATTGCCAATGTTGGCAACGTCCGATTCGTGGCCAAGTGGTAATGTGCGCTTTGTTGCGCAGGAGGGATCGGGTACGAATCCGCTGATGGCGTCATTTGTAGTCACGGTTTTCTTGGGGCCTCAATGGCTGAATGTCTAGCGCTCGGTGTCACAGCGTTGCCATGGATGTTTGTAGTGGTTCTAAATCCACTTTAAGCCGTAAATCCCGGTCTCATATCGTCACAGAGGCCAATCAGACTCCTCACCCATATCATTCCCAAACTGTAAAGGGGCACAGTGATGTGGTGTGGTGTAGTAGTAGTAGTAGTATGGTACTCACCTGCCAACTTAATATATCAGGATTATTTTATTACATACATATCATACTACAGACATATCATTCGCTCGAGTTTAAAAAATTAATGCTAAAGAGGGCAAACCTGTTACTTATTACGTTACGGTACTTGCCTTTGGGGGCTTGAAGGCCGAGTGGCTAGCGCTCGGTATCTTATGTTTCGGGTTCGAGTCTCAGCGATGCCATGGATGTTTGTAGTGGTTCGGAATCCACTTTACGCTGTAGGTCCCGGTCTCATATGAACGTAGAGCGTCACAGAGCCCAATCAGACTTGTCACCTGCATCATTCCCAAACTGTAAAGGGGCAACTTAGATGCAGACACAGTGATGTGGTGTTGTGTAGTATTATTAGTCACGTTTTCAAAAACGACGAGGGACAATGACGGTTGAGATAATGTATTTAAAATGTATCGAATCGGTAGTCAGGCAGTGATTGATTATAGCTTGTTTTCGATGGCTTTGAACAATTTTTAGTTTGTAATTTCTTTTATTGCAAACGTGGACAGCGTCCGATTCATTGCCAAGTGGTAATGTACGCGTTGTCGTGAAGGAGGGATCAGGTACGAATCCGCTGGTGGCGCCATTTGTAGTCACGGCTTTTTTGGAGCCTGAATGGCCGAGTGTCTAGCGCTCTGGCGCTCGGTGCCACAGTTTTCGAGTTCGAGTCCTAGGCTTTCCATGGATGTTTGTAATGGTTCGGAATCCACTTAGCAGTAGGTCCCAGTCTCATATGACCGTAGAGTGTCACAGAGCCCAATCAGATTTCTCACTATTCCCAAATTGTAAAGGAGCATCTCAACTTCAGGCACAGTGATGTGGTGTGGTGTTATGTAGTATTAGTAGTGACGGCTTTCAAAAACGAGGAGAAACAATGACGATTGTGATAATGTATTTAATGTGTATCGCCTTGATAGTCAGGCGATGGGAGGTTCCGGTTTACTTCCATACGACACTGACCATTTATAGAAGAAAGCATTCCCACCAAAGACAAGGCAATAACGAAAAGACCCAATAGGACCCACAATAAAAAAATGTAGACAATATGTTTATTTTATTTGTTCTAATAATTTTTATATATACTGTATGGTTAATGTGGGTAAGAAGGAGGTACACGCTTCAAAATTTTATTAAAAATGCAACATTAATAACTTAATTAGGATTTATATTACATTAAATTACTTAATTAAGATTAATAATTTATTTCCAAATTATTTTCCACTTGGTGGTTATTATTAAATAATGAACTAAAATATACACCCGACTCGTGGTTCTGTGGCAATGTGCGCCACTCGTGAACGTTAGGACGGGGGACAATCCACTGGCGGCATTGTTGTAGACACTGTTTCAAAAAATGAAGTGGCTCGATGGCGTTTATGACGTGCAGCGTCTTAACTCGTTAGTCGGACACCCTGGTGGGAGATTTCAGATTTTTCTCCCATACGGTACGCAAACACGGAGTAGTTCCCCCTAAAAGATCCTCTCGGAAGGCACTGCCCTCCTTTTTTCAGCGACTCGAAGCCAAGTCAGACTTCTACCTACGGGTGCTCCATCGAAGCTGCTCCCTCCTCCTTCCATGATCCACACTGGTTCTGAATTTGGTCTGGATGTTGTTGTCTACTAAGTGGGCAAAGAAAGAAAAAGAAATCATTTTAACTAATATAACTTTTTTTTTTTTTTTTTTTTTTTTTCGAAAATAATCCATTCCGAAATTTTATCTTCTGCACATGATCATTAATAAAATTTCCATTGCAAAGTGTAGTTTTTTTCATATAGATTTATCTCAAATAATTTTGAAACAAGCAATAATGGGAAACAAGTGGCTTCAATTAACATTCTATAGATAGAAGATCTATAGATATTCTCGTAGATTTTGCCTCCTACCTAACAATCCCTCAAGGCATCTTTTATTATATACGTAATATCTGCAAGAATTAATATTATTTCTTTTGTCTGCAATGCTGTATTTCTTCCGACATATCCTCAGGAAAATCTTATGTTCCTCTAAAAAGCAGGCCACGAAACTATTTAACTGATACTTGCGAAACAGTATTTACTTGGGCAGGAAAAATATGGGGACCAGATATCTTACAACTGAAGATGAAACCTCCATCAAGAAAAGTAGTAAGACGACATTCCAAGGTCATTAATGTCCATTTACTTTCATTTCTTGAGGCCCCGTTAAAAATATCTCGGAATTGGGTCAATCTGTTTATAAAAGATTTACGCAACATTAGAAAGTGAACGCCCCATATTTCTCAATACTGAAATATCGGTGCGGAATGTTGATGTTGCTTTTGCAATCTCAGCCGGTTTTAATGATGACCAAATCGCACTGTTGTCAAAGTACCATAAATCTTGATATCAGACGAAGAGATTTCAAATTGAATTTATTTCTTGGAGAGATTATATCTGCCATTATGGCAATTAATTCTTTTGGAATGAGCATTTAAATATGTTGGAAATTCCAGTCACAAACATCCGACGGATATTTTGTAAACTGAAAATCATTGTTGAAAAATCTGACATTATTTCATATCCATTTTAAATTTATAATTCGTCATCTAATGTCTTATGGATTACAGTAAAATGAACCTAAATTTGATCTTTAAATTAATGTTTTTCTGATCAACATGAGAAAAAAATTTTGAATGTATGTTTGCATAAATAAGATTAATCCCTGGATAAGTCTATGCTTGTATAACATAATATGCAGTTTTCAATACTATTATTAATAAATAAAAGAAGAGGTTTGGTAGTCGCTCTACGGGCATTTTGTGCACACTTTAGGCTAAATAGACCAGCACCTACAGTTTAAAGTGGATTCCGAACCACTCACAATCATCCACGCTACCGCCGAGATTCGAACCTGAAGCCTGTGGTACCAAAAGCCAGAGCGTTAGCCAATTGGCCATCAGGACGCAAATAAAAGAAGAGAGAGCCAATATTTAAGTTAATCCGCTTCATTGTATTTTAATTATTTTTCAAAAATATAAATAATTCTTTGGTTGTCAATTTGTAATCAACTATCAGTTTATTTCATAACATTAATAATATAGTAGGCTCCTGTCTCGAAATCTGCCACCACGCAGATGGCTTCGGCTCATCATGAGTCATAGTGGCAGGCAGTTAGAGTTAGGCTTTATCAATTCATAATGCATAGCTGTCTGTTTTTCTCAATTAAAATTTACAAAATTGTAGAAAACTTATTTTAAATTAAACAAATCCCTGTCAAGAATGTTCTAGTGTTGCCTGTACAATTTTTAGTGCTGTCCAACTAGTGCAGTTAATCTAATTTCTTTAAGCTTAGAGTCCAAATTTTTTCATTTGCACCTATAGCTATTATATTCTATAGGTGCATCTACAATTAATTATCCAACTAGTGCAGTTAATCTAATTATTTATTTAAGCTTAGAGCCCAACTTTTTGCACTTGCACCTATAGCTATAATATTCTATAGTTGCATTTACAATTAATTATCCAACTAGTGCAGTTAATCTAATTTCTTTAAACTTAAGGCCCAGATTTTTTATTACTATTGTGGTACATGTTGTGTTCTCATATAACCACAAGCAGCCCACTAACAAGTGATGTAGAGGGTACGTTGCCTTCTGAGAGGCGTCTTGAGGTTAACTACTCCACATTTATGTGTTGTTCGGGAGATAACATGGAAAAACTCCATCAAGCAGATTGACAGTGGAAACGAGATGTTTATTCACTTTGTTATAATACCATTTGAGTCTTCTCATTTGTGAAAGCAGTTGGTGGTTGAAATAGTTGCAACGATATCGGATTCCAATTTGAGTTCATCTCCACTCTTTCTGCGCACTACCAATATACCATTATAATTAGTATGTACATTTAAACGAAGTCAGAATAAATACTAAATTTTAAGAAATAAAAATAGTTAAAGTGCTTTCAAAAGAATCGTGGCTTTTCAGTCTTCACTTAGTTACTAAAAATGATAAATACAAATTTTATCAATATTCTACACTTTCGTCAAATCGATTGCGCGTATGTTTTACTTAATGATTTCCTTATGCGAATACATTTAGTTGTATTTATTTTTTAACATTGAAGAAAAATACATTCTTCTTCTTCAATGTTTCTAATTTGTAATCTTTTTACAATTTGCAATTAACCGTTTAACGGATCTTTTCATTTTTTAAAATAAAGTTTTGTTTTAAAATAACTTTTTTTTACTAAAATAGAAAACATGCATAAAAAATTATGATTAAATAACTTTTGACCTTGTTTTATTTATGTTTTGTTATTAAAAATAAAATATTAATTTAGCCATTCCGATTAAAATGGGACTGCACATTAGAGTCAGAATTATAATCCTCTGATTATAATTCTGATATATCGTTGTTAATGTCACCAACAATGTCTTCATTTTTCTCATTTTGGAAGAAATACTTGAAAATAAATGAAAACGAATTTAAGCAATAAATAACACAGCTCCTAGCTAACCTTTTGGGTACTGAATATGAGGCCAACATGAAGTAGCAATCGAGTCAACATGAAGTCGTGAGGAAATGACTGTTGCCATACTCAATATCACGAGCAAACTCGAGTTTGACTTAGAATGATACAAGACATTCCAAAATACTTTTTTAATCCAGAAATTAATTTTCAAATGAGTTAAAACGCGGGTTCCGAAAAAAAATGCAAGTATAATCGGGATAATTAATTAAGAGATTAAAAAGTCGAAAATGAATACATAAAACATTCTTGGCCAGTTTTGAGCACCAAATATATAATACATAATTACAATTATTTACTTAATCCTTAACAATTTTATTTTATAAAACAGATTTATATTCTGGAGTTTTCAAAATTTCGTTCATTTAATGTTTTCTGTCTTTCAGTGGTAGATTCCAGCGGCCGTCTACCATCTGGTACTTTGGAAGGAACCCTCACAGATCTCGGAGATTACGACCAGTGCCTGGACGTTGTCCAGCCAAAGAAGGCCAAGCACATGGACATCCAGGGACAATACTGCACCTTAGAAGTACAGCCAGTACTCCCAGAGTTGCACAGTAGAGTTTCGATGAACACAAAAGTATTAGACTTCGGCAACATATCTACAGATTCGGTAACGTATTTTTTTTAATGAAACATGAAAAAGAATCTCAATAAAGTATATGTTGTACAGTTTAAATTTATGTACTTTTTATGATGAGTATGCATTTGAGGATACAAATATATTGAAACTACTATATACATTTAAATGCTATTCTTATGAAGGAAGACACGATTTCTCTCTCATAGTTAGAAATAATCTCATAATCTCAAAGTTAAATTTTAACCTTTCTGAAATTGTAGAGCATTTAATGTAATTTCTTCTATATAAGTAATGATGGTGAGATAAATTAAACCCTTTGGTGATATTTTTTTAAAAATCACCAGAATATATTTGTTTTTACTTTGCAAAATAATGTACTTGGATATTATGTTTTGGGTTGAAAATACTGGAGTTTTTATTATACTACACATTTGTTCTCTGATAAATTGATATATATAAAAGTACCAAAGATTGGATTTTCCATAAAAGAGTAAAACTTTTCATTAAGGTACCTTTTTTCAAATCCCGCACATTTTTTGATAAAGACAAATTAGCTTGCAGTTTGAATGGCAATTGTTTTACTCAAGATCATTTGCTAAAATTAAGGGAAGGCAATTGTAATCGTTTTCACACAAACAACACGCAAGTGTATTTAATTATTTGGCCACTTGGTGTATGGTAGAGATATTATAGAATTTTTAACAATATCTTTTGTGTACTTCACAATAACGAATATGTTGCACTATTCATATTCCATTTGGTGTATACTACAAATATAAAATCTTAGCAATAGCTGCCTTGTTTATACTGTCCCAATGTCTTTTATTTGTTGTATATTTTACGTTTATCTGTATTATACTTTACTAAAAATGTCTCTTGTATATTTTACTACCCATACTCCATTTGGTGTATATTACAGATATAAATTTTAACAATAACTGTCTTGTTATAACGTCTTTTATCTGTAGTAAACTTTACTTCTAACAATGTTTCTCGTATATATCACTACCCATATTCCATTTGATGTATATTACAGTTATAATAAATTTTTAACAATACTGACTTTTATCTGTCGTATATTTTACTTCTAACAATTTCTCTTGTATATTTCGCTACCCATAGTCCATTTGGTGTACACTACAGATATTATACAATTTTAACAATAACTGTCTTGTTTAAACCGTTACAATGTTTTTTATATGTTGTATACTTTACCTGGTGTAGGCTATAAATATCATATAATTTTAACAGTGATTGTCTCGTTTATACCTCTACAATACCTTTTATCTGTAGCTACAAATATTATAGAATTTTAACAGTGACTCCTCTATACTTCACTACACATATGTGATTACTCCATTTGGTGTATTCTACTGATATTATAGAATTTTAACAGTGGCTTTTCTTTACAACACATATGTAGTAAATTCAATTTTATATATTCTACTGATATACATACTATTATAGAATTTTAACAGAAGATTAACATTTTAATAGAAATAAGCTTGTACTTTTTTCAAATCTCACACATTATTAGATAAAGACAAATTAGCTTAGAGTCTTAGAGTTTGAATGATAATTGTTTTACTCAAGATCATTTGCTACAATTCAAGGAAAGCAATTGTAACCATTTCCATAGAAACAACACTAAGCATGATTAATTATTTGTATATATTATAAATCTGTAGTATACTTTACTTGGTGTAGGCTATAAATATCATAGAATTTAGCAATGTCTCTTGTACATGTTGTATTGTTCTTTACCAATGACTCTTGTATATCTTATTGTTCATTTGTAGTATATGTTCCTTGACGCATATTTAAGATATTATGAAATTTTAATAATGACTCTCTTACCGTTACAATGTCTTTTATTCATCCCATTAAATCTCTCAGTTTGACGTCCAGCGCTATATACAGTAAGCAGAAATGTATAAGTTCTAAATCTTAGTTTATGTGTCCTTGTAACAATATACAAAAAAAATCTGCAAGTAATCATTCTGAGAATTCCCATCTTCGACACAATTCACATGTTTTTAATCATAAAAAATATAAACTTTTCCGGTTACTTTTTTTCCTTCTTTCTTTGCGAAAAAATTCGCCAAACAGCCATGATGCTGTCAAGAAGGTATACGGAAAATTAAAATCAGTAACTTCCAGGATTGGTTACTAGGAATGCTATCATCAATGTGTTTTTTCGATGCTAATAAAATTTGCATTGCAGCCTTTGAGATTCTGCCGTCTTTAAGTAGTAGTCTGTGGCAGCTGTTTTATCTGGATATAAAATTGCAAAGTGTCCGTAGTGGATGCTTATTTGTCAGAAATTTTTATACAGTGCACCTATAATTATTTGCAGATATTTAAATGTATACTCACTTCAATCACTGGCCTTATCACACGGCCTTGTTTCGTTACATTCAACGTGAAGCAAACCCCCTTTATCACTTAAATAATGAGTTTATCGCTACGCGCACATTCAATACTTATCTACCATATCTAAATGCATTAGGAATTCTATCATTCATTTTGTGAGAACAGCGGGGTTTGTGGTTGATTGACTATTTTTCCACACAAATAAACATTTACACATGCACATTGTTAGCTTATTGTATGTGTAGCAGGTATGGTTTATTTCACGTTGAAGAAAGCAAAGTAAATTCCAAGTACATTTTAAGCTCATAGGGCATAAGATTTGATGCTTTTCATTTGACTGATTACCGTTGAAACGACTTTCCAAGTACATCAAGATTTCAACTTTTGTGTTTCACAGTATTTTAAAAGAATAAATTAAAATTCTATATCTGACATTGTATTAATATTACGTTCAAATTTAAATATAAATATTATAACAGTGTGTAATTTTTGCAGGTGCTGTCTGATTTATCGCACGGTTCCGCCCTTTTTCATCTGATGGTCATGCGCATTGGAGTGTGCGTTCCCTCCCCCTGCGTTGCAGACGATATTCAAGCTCTTTCAGCTGCACGTAAGTATTCAAAAAACATTTTATCAAATTTATTCTTTCACAAACAAGTTAGAGTTTATATTTTTCTGTTTAAAAGATTTTTTAAACATTTTTTTTGAGTTGAACTGCTATATTTTGGGGTTTTGTATATTTGCATATATTAGGAAAAGATATGGATAACAGAAATGGTAACATAGTTATTTCTTGCAGCATCGGGTAGGGAAATTTCGACATATGTGTTCCTTAATATTATTAACATTAACATTAGTGTATGCGTCCCTAGATATTATTCCCAAAGTATTGTTAAATATGACCATGGCACAACAACATACATCGTTTTATTCATACATAAAAGTTTAGTTCACAGTCTTGGCTATAGAGTGCGTTAGCAGATAATTTCACGAAAATGCCACTCTCTCAACGCAAAAGTTGGAATATAAAAACATTATTGAATTTTGCACGCACATTTTTGATGCACAAAATTACTGTGGGTGAAAAATACGCAAGGTGCCTATTCATGATTTTAATTGTCATGTTTGCATCATGTGAAGTGAATGAGGCATACAACTACAGTTTGGAAAACTCTCCGAATGAACATTATAACGATATCCATATAAAATCCAACATGTTTAATAACTGCTACTAGAGGATGTACAAAGCGAGAGGCATTGCAAGGTAGACTTTTTCGGAAATTTACAAAGATGACCCCTCATTATTTAACATTTATTGACGGATTAGGCACATTTCTCGCTAGATGAGGCAGTTGAAATTAAAAATTGCTGAATTTTGAGTAATAACAATCCTTACCATTACACAAATAATTGCAGCTATGAAGAGTCAATCACAACATTCAGGATTGGCCAATTGATCTTTCGGAATATTGGACCACGAGCCTATAAACTTGCACCTTACATCATAATAGATGTAAAATATTATTATAATATTACGTACCATTGCCCTTTCTAATCTACTTGAATAGAATGAACTAGACACAGCCACATCATGCTCGATGGACCTTCATCGTACACATATAGTATGTAAAATAATTTAGTTGTAATTATGGTCAACGTTTGATACCAATCGCCTTTTGATCAGACATAACTGACATGAATGGCCTCCAAGATCACCATATCTCTCACACACATGCAATGATTCCTCGTTGTGGGGTAATCTCCAATTGCATGTCTATAGAAAAAATTCCTTGTTGTTATCATCACTAAAATGTGTCATACATAAAGAGGTGGAAACAGTTCCCATTGATATACTGTTCCCTGCTGCATCTGGAAAAATACCATGACTGCACTGAGAATTGAATTATGTGGTGGACATCTCTCATTTCACACACAATTATTGTTTCTCATTTTTATCCCCCTCCCCCATATAAGCAAGAGCTCACACTCTATGGTCAATATTTTGAACTGAATTTTTTTGTATGTCAAATAAAATCGCGAAATATGGTGATATGGTGAATGTGAATATGCAAACTACTACATCTTCTACTGCGTTATATATATATATATATATATATATATATATGTGTGTGTGTGTGTGTAACTTTGATAACTATAGCACAAATAACTGTATAAAACGCCGGACTCGTGGCAACGTGCGCCCCCTTGCGGCTTTGCTGTAGACACTGTTTCAAAAAACGAGGAGTCTCGGTGGCGTTTGTGATGTTCAGCATCTTGCCTCGGATTACCTGGTGTCAGTTTTCGGGTTTTCTCTCATAAGATACTCTAATACGAGGTAGTTTCCCCAAACATTCTCCCGAGGCACTATCCTCCTTCTTCAGCGTCACTGAGCCAACTCAGACTCTTACCTACGGATGCTCCATCACAACAGAAGCTGGCCCCCATTTCCCTCCTTTCATGAGACCACACGGGCTTTTGGACTTAGTCTAGATGCTGCTGTCTACTAAGTGGGATAAGAAACAAAAAAAATTATATAGCATGCATATATATTACCAAGGCAGCATAAGGGAGAATCCAGAAAACACATTCAGTAACTTAACTGTCGATGTGAGACTCGAATATACTCTTACACAGTTACCATCAAATGAACACATTTCGTAACAAGTAATATAAAAAAAAAACTTTTTTAAGTAAATTCCTTCTTTTTTCTCTCACTATATTGCAGGAAGTCCTTTATAAATAATTTTCATTCATTTTTTTTTTTAAGTTCATCTGGAGATACATGTAACTTAAATCTAAAAAAAACTAAAATTAATTAATTGAATGTAATTAATGAATTAATATTTGAAAAAACTGTATTAACGCCCAGTGTCCTCCACTACAAGTTTCAAAAAATGTATTTGAACTTGAGTGGATGAATAAAAAGTGTTTTATGAACGATTGAAAATTTGAACAATATATATATAGGGAGAGTGTGAGCTAATAGAAGGAATTTAAAAATAGCGACTGCAAACCATATTACTAGTGGATTTGAAGCTTAGCCCTCCTGTCAATTAGCTCTAATGTTGTAATTGAGCAACTAACTGGGTTTATATGTGTATTGTACTGCACTTATTTCTAAATGCATATTTTATGTTAATTCAACTATTAAATCGATCTTATTCAGTAATATTTGTATTTAACCCAGATTCAAACCAGTACAAAAGATAACAGCTACATTAGATGCGTAAGACTACATTAGATGAATAGATTGCATTGACATCCATTCGAATACCTCAGTATTAGAATCTTTCAAGCAATTATTTTTAGATTAACTTTCTTTCCGATCGAATTTACGACTATTTTTATGGTGGCATCTTATTTCCCATCCCAGTTGTAGTTCTTACTTAAGGAAGGAAGTGAAATAATTATTACATTAATTTCTTTCTTCTCGCTAATATCGAAAAATGTATATAAAATGCGGAAGTTAAAAAGTAAAAATTGCGAATTGAAACGCTTCCCAAAAAAAAAGTCTAATTTTGTTTGACCTGATTTCCGGTATAAAATTAGAAGGAAACCACAAATACTTCTTTACTCACGCAAAATTCACTTTTATCTCAAAGGAAAAGACCAGCATATCGCTATTCAATTAACATTATGATTTTATGAAATTTAACGCAATATATATTCACGCGATAGTAAATTTAATTTTTATTTAAAGTTAAATTCATTATCATTAAAGTTATGAAAGTTTATTCAATATCATTAAAGTTATGAAAGTTTATTCAATATCATTAAAGTTATGAAAGTTTATTCAATATCATTAAAGTTATGAAAGTTTATTCAATATCATTAAAGCTATTAAAAATTATTAAAGTTAATTCATTATCATTAACGTTATTAAAGTTTAATTCATTATCATAAAAGTTATTAAAGTTTATTCATTATCATTAAAGTTATTAAAAATTATTGAAGATAATTCATTATCATTAACGTTATTAAAGTTTATTGTCATTAAAATTATTAAAGTTTATTCATTGTCATTAAAAATCATTGTAGTTAATTTATTATCATTAACGTTATTAAAGTTTATTCATTATCATTAAAATTATTAAAGTTTATTCATTATCATTAAAGTTATAAAAAATTATTGCAGTTAATTCATTATCATTTACGTTATTAAAGTTTATTCATTGTCATTACAATTATTAAAACTTATTGAAGTTAATTCATTATCATTAAAATTATTAAAACTTATTAAAGTTAATTCATTATCATTAAAGTTACTAAAAGCCATTAGAGTTAATTCATTATCATTAAAGTTATTAAAGTTAATTCATTATCCAAATTTCCATTGTTATATTATCAGCAAATAAATTTCCATCGTCATATTTTCAATATGTTTTGGATATTTACAAACAATATACAATCTCCATAAAAAATACATAAATACTTAAATACATTTTTCTGTCCTACAGAGAAAAAATGGCGACTGTTACACGAATTTAAATATCAAAAATATTTTTTTTTATCCGATTTATATTTATTTTTAAGCAAATAAACCAAAGGGTTAATTTCAGAAAAACTCTGCAGTTCAAGAAAATTCTGGGCCATTTGCAAAAATAATAAATGTAATTTTTTAGATTTCATTTTATGAACCGAAAATTTCAATCTATCAAAATTTCGCGAATATTTTTACGTCCAATTTTTAGTGTCTGTTCCCGCTATAAGCATGGGAGCTTGCTGTTCTGCATAGTTTATTAGGCACCATTCCGAGACCCTGTATACTATCCACCAGACCAGCTTGGTTATTCGTTACGAATTTTATATAATTTAATTTTTATACTATAACAAGTGAGCTGAAAGGTTCGTAGGCTGACACATAGATGGCCCTACTAGTATTTAGTACATTTTTTAATTTTTAGTTAGCCTTAACCTTCAAAAAACACGTGTATAAATTTGACAGCTGTTGCACTATTAGCATGGGAGTTATAGCATTTTTAGTGTTCATCACGTGCAGTCCACTCTGAATGACAGAGCCATGTTTCATCCATTGTCACAGATCGAGGCAAAAATTCGGGTTTATTACGATTGAACAGCTCCAAACACTGCATAGAATCATCAATTCGTTGTTGTTTTGGGTCGATTGTGAGCTCGCGCGGCACCCACTTTGAACAGAGCTTTCGCATATCCAAATATTTATTCACGATATGTCCAACACATTCCTTTGATATCTTTAGGGTCTCAGCTATCTCAATCAATTTCACTTTACGGTTATCAGATATTATTTTGTGGACTTTTTTGATGTTTTCGTCGGTAACAGCCTCTTTGCGGCATCCACTGCGTGCATCGTCTTCGGTGCTCATTTCGCCTCGTTTAAATTTAGGAAACCACTTCTCTAGGGTTGATTTTCCTGGTTCAAAGTCCGAAAATAATGTTTATCAAGCCAGGCCTTGGCTTCAATAGTATTTGTTTTCGCCAAAAAGCAATGCTTTATTAACACAAATTCCTTTTTATCCATTTTTTCAAACTAACAAAAGTTGCTTCACTAAAAATGCTATAACTCACATACTAATAATGCAACAGCTGTCAAATTTATACACGTGTCTTTTGAAGGTTAGGGCTAACTAAAAATCATATGCATTTAATACTAGTAGCGCCATCTATGTGTTAGCATACGAAATTTTCAGCCCACCTGTTAGATTTCATATGTTGTCTACACTGCGAATATAGTCTTATTGGAGAGTTTTCCCGCTATCGAAATAATAACAATGGTTATTAACATAAACTGATTGGACAGAAATCGTTAGTAGCATGAACAGTTGTATTTGAATAAATTATGAAAATTAAAACCGAATATTGATTAGAATAAAACACAATATTGGTTTGAAGACTGATAGGAATTAGCTAGAATAAATTTATTTGTCAGAATTGGTTAGAATGAAATAAATTATAGGTCAGAATACTGATTAGAATTGATTAGAAATAAAACAAAATATTGGTTAGAATACTAGAATAAAATAAAATATTCGTTAGAATATTAGACTAAAACAAATTATAAGGTAGAATACTTGTTAGAATAAAATGAAAATATTGCTCAGAATACTAGTTGGAATTAAACAAAATATTGGTTAGAACATTAGTTAGATTTAAAAAAAATATTCGTCAACCAACCTTTTCAAAAAATTCAATTATCTATTTATAAAACAAAATATTGATTATAATGTGGTTAGAATGAAACAAAACATTGATTAGTATATTAATTAAAACTGATTAGAAATAAAACAGAAATATATGTTAGAACATTAGTTAAAATAAAATAAAATATTGGTTAGAACACTAGTATAGATTAAAAGAAAATACTGGTTAATCAACCTCTTCCAAAAATTCAATTATCTATTTTTAAAATAAAATAAAATATTGATTAGAATTATGTTTAGAACGAAACAAAATACTGATTAGATTTCTTGTTAGAATAAAATGAAATATTTGCTTAGAAGACTAGTTAGAATAAAACAAAATATTTGCTTAGAAGACTAGTTAGAATAAAACAAAATATTTGTTAGAACATTAATTATAATAAAAGAAAACACTAGTTAATCAACCTCTTCCAAAAATTCCATAATTGATGTGTGAAACAATTTAAAGGAATTTTGAAAGTGTTTCATCCCATAGTAGCTGGTCTTTAGAATTGAATTTTTAATGGGGTTTATTACTACATTTTGTATTCTAGCATAGTGAATTCATAATACTTTAAGAGACATACCACTATTACATGTCCTATAATACATGAAATAATAAAAAAAACATTTCGCATAAAATTGAGTACGATCTACAAAAATGGATATTTTATTAAGTCACAGATATGTCGTCTTGTATGGATTCTTCAACCCATTATAAAGAAATTGTCCTAATAATTTGTGGAAACCTTATATAACATTAACGAATCCCTTCTTTTTAATGCCATTCATTTGAGATAAACGAGTTCGCTTTGACATTTTGAAGTCACGCCACACTTTGCGATCGTGCCGGTCCCTAAATGCCGGAAATGAAAAGTTGTAATCCGATTTTGCTCGAAATGTATGAATGGGTGATTGATTCTTGATTGAAAAGTCACTCTTGTCACTCGTATAAAAGTTTATTGCATATCTTTTTTTTTTCTTCCTTGTAGTGCTGAAGAAAGTTCCAGTCCAAGTTTCTGTACGAAACTGCGAGATAAAACAAGAATTCCATGTCACGATACCGCAGTTTATTGTCATGTAAGTATGGTATGGATTAGATTTAACAAACGACTAAATCAAATTGGCTTTAGAAAACCACAAATTGGGCTACATTCCTCCAGGGCCATATCTTTTTGATTTGTTGGATGTATTAATTGGAACAGGGGAACAAAAATGTTTATGCTCGCAATCATCGAGATAAAAAAAATATTTCATACCTTGCAGTTGTAAAACGATAATCCCGATCCATATTTTAATGTTTAAATATTGAATATTCATCTGTTTATAAAATAAGGAGTTTCACGTTTTGAAATTTTTAATGTTTCATGTTTTGTATTGTCTGAAAATTGATTGTTTTTCTGTAGTGAAACAATAGAAAAATGCTAAATGGTTTATTGACTTTATATTTTATATTAACGAAATATATTACTTCAAAATTTGGAAGCAATATTTTATATTATGTTTTAAGAAACCAATATGAATTAATATGATAAAATAACACCAAACATTATATCAAGGAAATAGGGCAACTTATAGAAGTAATTCAATTCAAAATAGCAATTGAAAATAAAGTAGTAATTCAAATTCAATTTAATATACTAGTATTTCAAATTCTGTTAGTAATTCAAATTCAAATGTTCAAATTAAAGATACAGCAGTACTTCAAATTCAAATGAAATTCAAAAATTTTTACTGTATTAAAAATGTAATAATGATAATAATTATATAAATTCTAAGTTAAAAAACATGAAAGAAACTTTTTGAAAAAAAGGATGATAAAATGACAATATTATTCAAATTAATGCTATTAGAAATTTGTTACATGCATTTTTTTTTATTTAAATTCAAGTTAAAATGTAACAATATTTGTCACAGTTTTAAAAATAGTTCTTATCCTTTTTTTCAAACAGTTTTTTTTTTCATATTTTTTACTTCGAATTAATATTATAATTACTACATTATTATTATCATTATTTTAGAATTAATATCATCATTATTATATTTATTAATTACATTACTTACATTGTAAATACATTGTTAAATAAACAATCTTGTTTACAAAATTTAATTTGATCACATAATTATATTTTTATGATATACACTAGGTGTAAAAAATCTAAAAAATAAAAAACTTTTGTAAGATTATTAAAAGCATTATTTTTTTACAGATCCATTACATTAGTGATCATTGCACTGATTACCGCTGGAACTGCTATTGATTCTTATGTTTCAAGAAATGCATCTAATTGCTCAGATATGGGTAAGACTTTATATTTATAGAAAAATAATATATATAATTTGCCATAATTTCCTGACAATTTGTAGCGCCATATAACCTATAAGCAATATTTTCGACAAGAAAAAAAAAATCCAGCATAATCTACTTGTGATTCATGCTTGTCAAGTCTCGGCCTATACTAAACCTATAACTGCTTCAAGAAGAGCATCACATTTCAGGGTCATGGGAACACTTTCTTTATTTACAAGCATTATATACATATACAGAAATCTGGATTATTATACAAAGAAATGAAAATTAAAAATATAAATTTGATCACAAGTGCACAATTAAATCTCCAGTTCACTTCAAAGTCGAAGATTTTCAAAGCTCTCGAGTCTACGTCTAATCTCAAAACACCTGGTCTGCGGAAGACCTTAATTATCATACGGCCTGATACACGAAACCACAAGGGACTCACTTTGAAAAATAGGCGGAAACTCCGGTCTATTTAGTCACTTTAGAAAAAAAGAAAAACAATACTTCTGGTTTATTCAACACAGAACTCTCCCTTTTCTTCTGCAAAAATCTGCCTTTAGGAAAATCCGTCAAGAGGGGGCGGGGTCAGCTTCTCTCACTTTTTATTGGAGTAGACATTTCTCAACTCATGCTCTATCACCAATCTCAATGAAACAACTCATAGTGTAGTCCATATTCCGTCTGTAATTGTTTCGACCAGTGAAGGTCACATAGTGATTCGCTAATTTCATGAAGTCCCATTATCCATGACATAGAATATCTGCTGTCAGATTTGAGTGGCAGATGTTCTCATTAGTGCAAAATACTAATTGCATGTAATATAACTACCCACAAAACTGCGTATCCCCTGCCAAATTTCAGTGATGGGTTGTTATTATGCACTTGTCATTCTTCTCTCCTGGAAATGAAATGCCAAAACTCTTCCCGTGAGAAAAATTGCTACAAGAGTGATTTAACTTTTCGCATCTTCGTAAGTACAGTTCCCTGAAGTCACCACCAATGCCATTACGACGTTTTCGAAAACCATATAAGAAACCGGATGACTTCAAATGTCGTTCCATAGTTGGAATTCTAGAAACTAGATAATCATACTGGCCATACTTGACGCATTAGTCAGACTACTAGCACTGTACAAAGGTATTGGTAGCATAATTGCTGCAAAAAATTCATCAGTTTAATGACGGCTCGTAATCCATGAATAATTTTTTCGTAAATTTAATAGTACAATTTATGTCCGGATAATTAGTGCATTCGCAATTGACGTAATGGCGTTAGTTAAATTCTGTGTAATCTGCAACTTTGAAACTTTCACGACAGTAGAATTTCTGGCTTCAGAAAAATGGACAGCCTGATTGGCAATTGGTTAGCTCTCTGGCATTTGGTACCACAGGCTTCTGGTTCATATCCTGGCGTTAGCATGGATGTTTGTGAGTGGTTCGGAATCCACGTTAAACTGTAGGTCCCAGTCTAATTATCCCAAAATTTGCACAAAATGACCGTAGAGCTATAAACCGAACCAATAAAAAAAAATGGTGAATAGGATAATTGAATTATTAAAATTGACACACATCTCAACTAGAATTTATTTAAACATTTTTCTTTTTCTCGCATGTGATCCTTTATCTAGTTCTCATGAGAATACATGGTGGAATCTTACTAATTACAATTTAAATTTTCCACTACAATTGTATACTATATTAAATTATTCGAGTCTGCAACACTATACTCCTTATAACAACGACGCATGGCGTTACCAAACGTTTCCCAACAATCACCTTGCATCGTGCTTGCATATGTTCTTATGTAAAAAAGTTTATTTAAAAAAAATTGACAAATCTTTAAAGTTTATCAAATTTTTTCTGAACCAATTGCATCCGTTCTAGATACTTAGTGCCATAGGCCTTAAATCATTCAATAAAAGTGTTTTTTAAGCATAGATGTCAAAATAAAGATTAACTATTGTCTGAGCTCATTCCTGTTCTTCCTCAGGTCGTATTCCCCAGAGCATGCTTGCATTTTCCCTGACGATGAATTTGAAGAAGCTCATGAAGTCTTCAAGAAGGAATTCCTCTCTGGGAGCTGTTAATGGCGTACGATGTCTAAGTCTTTTGTGGATAGTACTGGCCCACACCTATGGATTCGGGCACAGGCAAGGCCTTGGTAAGTTATCACTCTCGAAGTTCGAAGACATTTCATAATGCCCTTGACGTTCAATGATAATATCCTGCATATTAAATTATAATGTTCTTCATGTTTAATAATTCATTCCTTGCTAGAATTGATAATGTCCTCGATGTTTAATAACAATGTCCACCATATTCAATGATAATAATAAATCCTCGTTGTTCAATGATAATATTCTCCACGTTTAATGATAACGTTCTTAATATTCAATAAATATTAAATAATTCAATAATTCATTCCTTTCTGGAATTGATAATGTCCTCCATGTTCTATAATAATGTCCTCCATGCTGTATAGTAATGTCCTCCCTGTTATATAATAATGTCCTCCATGTGCAATGATAATAATGCCCTCCATGTGCAATGATAATAATGGCCTCCATGTTCAATGATAATAATGGCCTCGATGTATATATGGCTTTTGCCGCAGCTGCGAATGAAAGTGTTATCTTAGTGCGGTATTTTAATGGGAGAGGTATTGCGAAACTTTAAAGAGCATGTGGTCAAGAGCAAAAGTTTATTAAAACTGCTGGGATCGATCATCTATAAATTATCTGTGCTCACGTATCTATTGTTGTTGTATCTCTTTTCCGAACGGAATCCTCCACTGTAAAGCATTGATATATCTTCCGCACGGAAACAGAATGCTTTGGCGAGGGATAGGATGATAAGAACACAAGTTTTGGGGAAATGCCGCCTGTACGGTTGACTTACACAAAGGATTAGCCACTTCTTCGATCTGATTATGTTTCAGCACTACCCCTATCAATGGAAAGGCCTATAAAATTAATAATCAATGGAAGTGTTGTGGACTGGTAAGACATAAAAAAGGTGTTAAAAACATCAAGGAAATGGACGAAGAGACATAAGACAGTAGATGAGTAGCAGAGCGTGATAAAAAATGAGCTGTCACATATCAAGACATCAAGGAGAATGGACGGAAGATAGTGGAGGAGTAGCAGAGTGAGAAAAGAGAGTGAGCTGTCCCATATCAAGACATCAAGGAGAATGGACGGAAGATAGTGGAGGAGCAGCACATTGAGAAAGAGAGTGAGCTGTCTCATATCAAAGACATCAAAGAGAATGGACGGAAGATAGTGGAGGAGCAGCAGAGTGAAAAGAGAAAGTGAGCTGTCCCATATCAAGACATCAAGGGAGAATGGACGGAGAGACAGAAGAAAAGTGGAGGATAGCAGGTTCTGATAGAGAGTGAGCTGTCCCATACATATAAATGCATATTAAACCACATATCGGCACGTTATAATTATTTCCAATTATTTATTTATATTATTTATTTAAAACTAATTTTTGATGTTGTTATAAAGGATTTTTGGTGATTAAAAAATTAATCTAACTAACATTTAATGCTTTCCATATTGTAAATAACTACATAAACGATACTATATGTAAAAATAATTTGTAGCCAAGTGCAAAATACTTTTGCAGCTCGTTTAAACCATGCTAAAACATGCATATGGACGACATATTTTTCCAAATAATCACCAACTCATGGGTTTCGTTGGATACGCTTCATGCTTGGGTAAGTAGCAATTATTTTTCAGACTATTTTGTTCAGTAAAAAATTTAAAACCGGTTTTTCTAACTCGCAGCTGAACTTTGTAACAGAATATAAATTGTAAGCTTGAGAATTTTTATGTATGTTTCATCTTATGAAGTTCTAATTATATACAAATATAATAAATTTTATGTTTTATTTAAGTTTCTCTCTATCCATTTTTCTAAAATAATTCAATAATTTAAGCTTGTGGACTCTCTCAATGATTTTAAAAAAGGTTATTGAATTTTTTTTAAGATATTCGCTCTAAATATCATAGTGGTAATATACTATATAATTAAGACTTTATTGAACCATACGTTTAATAATTTCATAAGAACCTATCGATTATTTTTAGGACATAGTAAACTTTGGAATAACCTCATAGAAAGTCAAAGATTTGTAAATTATTTTAACAAATATTTATAAATCCTATTAAAATAGTCGTAAATGATTTATTAAAATAATATATATAGTGCATAATTGTTATATTTCTTTGTATAAAACACTAAAATTTCTAAAACTATTACACATGTTTTACACTTTTAATTTCATTTTGGTTTAATTTTGTGAGATTTTGATGATAAATTTGTGTATTGTTTTTTACTAAAATTATTCTTGCAGGGGGCCTATTAGTTGCAAGCTCTAATCTGAAAATCATGGAAAGCACAGGTGGAAAAATCAACTATTTTCTCGGCATTCATAGAGTTTGGAGGTGAATTATACTTGTTTTAAAAGTGGTTTTTATTTCTTTAAAGTTTAAGAATTACTTTTTTAATATAGTATATTGAAGAAATAGACATGCTTATAAAAAAAGTGTTATCTACATCTCTTACTACTAACGAAAAAGGTTTTCAAATATTCATGTATCCGCATTATTACAATCAATCTATTGAAATTCACTCTAGAAAGACATTTGTCTTCTCTTTTCCTATGGATATTTAATAATGGTATAATAAAGGCCGAATAAAAGTTACTAAGATTTTTAAAAAACATTTATTATGTCGAGGACATAGTTTGCCCCAAAATGTCATGATATTTGTTTTCCTTTTTAGAAAAAATTAGTTTTTCGATAGATGGCCTTTGCATTACTGGAAGCAGTGATATATAAATTACATAACGTTTATAGGAACTCTGCCGCTGAACTTCTAAATGGTACCATGTTTACTAATTTCATTGAGAATGTAATGTTAATGGAAGATAGGTAGCCTTCATTTGCAGCCTCTTTGAGTAATTCCTTGACTGATTAGTCACTCTTACTCTATTCTTGGCATCGTAGATCGCCGGTTTTGATACTCATGAATTTTTGTTTGGAGCTACGGAGAGTAGTTCTGTAAAATGCCATATTTCCTTTTCAAAATATCATTCCCAAATGTATGCATATGTAATGCAGTAGTATTTATTGTCAAAAAGGGAAATTATTTTCTGTAATGACAAAAAAAAAAATCATAATTTATCACATGGATTTCGGTACAAACTCCCTCATCATACAATAACTCATTCATTACTTGTGATTTTTTTTTATTCTAGTGATTTTGGCTTTCCCTTTACTTATTATATGGCTTATAGGTGCCTGTTAACGGTACCTTGGAGACAGTTGCGCCAATAAAAGCACACGCGCTAACCTTCTGGATTTGGCGGTTTTTAAGTAGAACAATCTATTCTATTGGTTTTGGTAACCTTAGTAGCTGTTAGATTGGCGACTTAAAAAACCGCCACGTCTGTCCTTGAGGTACGTTATTACATAAGTACCGGTTCATATATTAATTCTTAATAAATTCAAAAATCTATTTATTCGAATTTTCATTATTTTCAATTTAAATTCGTTCCTGCATTTTAAGTTGCTTTTACTTGTTATTCCCTTCAAAATTTCACTCTTTGTGACCCTAGTCTTCCTTTTTTTAATCGACCATAATTTAAACAACCATACAAATTATTATTCTATACATTTAATTCAGATCAAGAGATCTCAAGACTTGTCGTTGTTTCCAAAACAGTACAGCAGTTAATAAATTTTAAATACATATATATTATGAAAATTCAAAATATGAAATGTATTGTGTTTTTCATATTATTTTCATTTATTAATTGTATTTTTATTATGTAAACGTCAAGATTTTTAAAAATTTAATATGTGTTATATTTTATTAATGTAAAACTTATTTTGAATATTGTACAATAGATGGCAGCACCAAAATTTTCGTATAAAAGAATATTTTTTTATATGCATTTATTAGTACTTCTGAAAAACACATTAGACCCACCATAAAAAGAATTTTAAATGGAAGAATTTCCTATGTAATGAACAGTCGCCAATTACATAAGAAAGAGAGAAATAGAAAAAAGCGTGATATTTACTGCTCCCTTTATTTTAAATTAAATCAATCTTGAGTAAGACATTAAAATGTAAACAAGATTTCATTAAAAAGAATCATTTAAGACACATGTTATCTATTCCATAGAAATTAAAACTATTAAATAATGGTTGGTATTTCAAATAATCATTTTTAAGGTAAAATTTACAGGTTTTAATTTAATTTTAAAATACATGAACATGAACATAATTTTAAATACTTTTTCCATGAACTTTCCTGTAGTTTTTACAATATCGGGTTTTTTGACACTTGTAAATTACTTTTAGGCTTATTCCTCCACTCACAGCTACTGTTGGAATTATGTTCATTTTACCACTAATTGGTTCTGGTCCACTATGGGCGGGCATGGCTGGCCAGAAAGGGTCTCTCAACTGTGAAAGAATTGGTGGCAAGTGCTGCTTCAATCAACACTTGGGTTGATTTCAGCTCCCATGGTAATATTTTTTTAAGTATATTAATTTCAAGTAATTAATTAATTACATTTCATCAGTTTTACAAAAGATGTATTTTTTTCTTTTTATAGTGTCTCCTCCATACTTGGTATGTTGCTTCAGATATCCATTTCTACTGTGTTTGCACCGCATTAGTTTTGGGTGTCCTATACAGGTAAGCGAGATGAAAAAAAAATATGTTAATATTTCATTTATAGTTATTTTTATTCATTCTCACTGTAAAAATGGACAATGAATAAGAATTTCTCCACTGAATATCCTTTTTTATTTTATGTTGTCAAATAGATAGTAAAATTTCTGATTATCGTAAGGCTTTAACATGATCTTTTTTTACTTAAAAAGCTGTAGTTGTTTAAAAAGAAGATAATTTGGGATTGCAACTTAGCATTCTGTTAATTACCATCATCAATGGCATGGCAATCTTTTGTATATCCAAAATCTTTCAATGAGTTAGTTCTGTCTTGATTTCAGGAATATTTCTCCGATTGTTAAATTTTATGAGCTTAAAGTCATTGTTAAAATAGTCTAGTCATGCAAGTCTGGATATTGAACCCTCTACTCAATTACCATCTGCAATCCCTTAGTGTCCTAAAAGATATAAAGCTACATTGTCCAAATTGGAAATTCTTCTATCCATTGCCAAGCCATTTATTGGAGATCAATCCAAAAACTTTTCTTAATATTTCTTAATAATAATTTTTATAGGTTGGGATTACTGGGTTTGAAAATTCACGTGATTTCCAGGTATCGCGTAACTCATTTGTTGACCACAAACTGGATTATTATTCTCGATGCCCACTATATTTTATTAGTTCTCTATGCAACCGATCTATTTTTCCATTCAAATTAAGACAACGGACTCCTTTAGCTATTAAAATGAAAGTTACAATCTCTTTTCACTGAATATTATTTTTAAATGCTTAATATAACCACTGAATCAAAGTGATCCAGTGGTTATATTAAAAACAATTAACAGTAATGATGCAGTAATAATATTTGTGCTTTTTGTTTAGGCACATTAAATAAGAATAAAATAAATTATAAAGTACAATCTGTTTCAAATTGTATTAAAAACTTGGCAGTGTGAATACTGCTATTGTTCATCTTTCATGAAATTGTTATGTGATAGAAAACAACATTTTATTTCTATTAGTTACTAAAAGTATAACTTATAATAAGTATTTTCATATATGACACAACGTTGCCCGGTTACAGAAAATAAAACTTTTTTTAGTTTTGATAAATTTTATTTAGAAAAAAAAACATCTGTGCATAATTAAAGCTTTGATATTTTAAATAACTCGCCTTAAATAGTATAAATTGGCTGAATAAAAATAATTGTTCTTATTCGATAAATCTTTTTTGTCTTTTAATCTGTTTGCATTTATTTTTAAGATAATAATAGTGTTTGTTTGAAAATAAATTGGAAACTATTGTAATACTATAAATTTTCGACTAATTTTTACAATAACAATCGATGGCGCCATCTGGTAGTGCAATATCTGATTGCAATAAAAATAAATTCTTATTTGTATTAAATAAATAATTAATTAAATAAATTATTATCTCTTAACAACTATTTCAGATCACTTATAAAGAAATATTTATTTATTTATTTATAGTATATTTTTCAATGATAAATACAAACTGATTGATAACAAACATGTATTTCAAACATACAGATGGCCGGCTGAGGTTTTGCGCTGCTGTTTTTATAACAGCGATAAGGTGCAATGGTCATAGGCTTATTAACAATCATCTACAACTTACCGCCAACTGTCATATTCTTCTCTCAGACATAAAGCGTAAGTATAAATAAATCCGTACTGCACTTGCCCTACTTTTATTTCTATGTAGAGTAATCAAAATTGATGTAGAGGTGTATAGAATCCAATTGTAGAAAAATTGTTGGACCAAATGGAATCGTATTTAGTACAAAGTTTTAATTTTTAAAAAGAAAAAAATAGTTTAGATTTTTGTTGCCAAAGGTTAAAATAATATATTTCCAGTTTAGGAGTAAGAAATTTTTGTTTTAACATAGCAATTTACTGGTTTTATACAGGTATATAGAGAAGTTTAGCATATTTTTTTTAAAATCGAACTAAAAACCTCTAATTTGATGATGGTCTTTATGAACATTAATTTAATTTAATATTAAACTTATACATCTTTAACTGTATAGACGACGTGAATCTGATGAGTTATGAGATGAGATATATTTTGTTAACGTTGAACAGCATGTACATTCCAACTTGAAAACTATACTTAATAACAGATAATAATTTCTATCATTATAATATTAATATTGATATTAACATTTTGGTAATGCAATTTCAAAATAATATGCATTAATTAATTAGTAAATTGGTAAAATATTCATATATAATCAAGAAATTAACTTATTAAAAAGTTACTCATATTCATAATGGAAAATGTCGTTGGAAATCTTTGGAAAGGTTACATATAAATTGAGTATTTTTTTAGTCTGACAAAAAGGACAGCAAATCTAGTCTACTTTAGACCCTATCCTCACCTTGGAGCCTACTGTGTTGGACTTGTTCTTGGATATTTATTGTGGAAATATCACAAATGGACTCTATCCAAGGTATCTATGTTTCGTTTCACTACATAAACTGTAACTGTATTGGATGAAGTTAAATTTCAGAATAGAAAGTTAATTTTTAATACAAAGAAGGGCCATATAATAGTACATAAAAAAAACAAGTCCTAATTTAATGCTGTTCTTATAATGTATGAATCACTTAATTACTTAAGTACTACGTATTGTATAGTAAGAATTTAAAAAAGAAACTGTGTTTCATGTATTAAACGAACATTGATTTTTTTTTATTAATATTTCATTCCTTTTGCCTTAAATAGCAATACATTTAAATGAATTAATAAAATTAAACATTATTTACAAATTATTTTTAAAATAATAAATATAATAAATTAATAAGTATAATTTCTATCCAAAACATAATGTATATTAAAAAGAATGGCCATATAATAATACAAAAAAAAATCAAGTCATAATTAAACGCTGTTCTTGTGATGTATAAACCGCTTATTTACTTAAATTACTAAATATTGTATGATAAAAATTCTGTTTCATGTATTAAAAGAGCATTGCTTTAGTATTTTTTAATATATCATTCCTTTTGTCTTAAATAGCAGTAAATTTAAATGAATTAATAGAATTAAAAACTATTTGCAGATTATGTTATTTATAAAGATTTTTAAAATAATAAATATAATAAGCAGAAAATGTTGAAATAGAATTTATACCTGTTCCTTTTTAAGTAATGAGTCATAAGTTATTTTAGTTTAACTGGATGAAATGAAGAGTCTGTTTATGATTAAATATCTTGTTGGTGAAAATTTCATAATGTATTTACATTCCTTTTGAGGCATCTTAGATTAATAATAAGTATAATTTCTATATAATACGTAATGCATATTATAATATGTATAATTTCTTTCCAATACATAGTGCATATTATAATAATAAGTATAATTTCTATCCAACACATGTATGTTATGTATTGGATAGAAATTATACTTATAATAATCTACCGATCTCGAAATGAATTCAAATATATTATGAAATTTTCACTAACAAGATATTTAACCATAAACAGAGTCTTCATTTCATCAAGTTAAAGCTGGGTACACTTCATGACTCATTACTTAAAAATGAACAGA
>BPLQ01001866.1:0-44812 GCA_021605075.1 Caerostris darwini | reverse complement strand
GAAAAAGTTTGTTAAACTCATTTTCTCATTTTGTTAAAGTAAACAAAACTCTCTCTTCTATCAAAAATATTATGGCTGGTATTCCACAAGGTAGTAAACTTTCACCTCTTCTTTTCTCTGTATTTATTGCTGATATCCCAACTAATCCTAAACTCTTAACTGCTATCTACTCTGATGACATTGCGATCCTTTGCAAAAATAAAAACACTTAATTAACACACTTAAACAAAATTCTTAGCTATCACCCTCACTAATCACCTTAAAACTCTCAATAACTGGTTCATTAAATGGAAAATTTCTTTAAATGTAGATAAGACTGAAGTTGTTTTTGATTCTCTATTGGAAATAAACGTAAAGAACCCGTGATTAAGATCAATAATACTGTTATCCCTTGGAATAGTCAAACTAAATATTTAGGGAGTTATACTGGATCAGCATTTAACTTGGAAACAACATATTCTGCACACCAAAACTAAATTTCGTATTGCCTTCAGAAAACTCTACCCACTTATAAATAGAAATTCTACCATGACCAGAGATAACAAAATTCTTCTTTATACGGCTATGCTTCACCAAATTCTCACATACGCTTGCTCGGTGTGGTCATATGCAGCTAAATCTAATTTAAAAACACTTGAAAGTTTACAAGATATCACTATCCGCCAAATTACTTCTGCTAAATGGTTTATGCGCAATTCTGATATCTATAAAGCTATTAACATCCCTTCCTTAAAAGATTTTCTTAAATACATCTCTGCTAAATTTTTTGACACGCTTGTTAATCATGAAAATACCGCAATCCAGGAGATTGATTCTTACGTTCCCAATAATAATTTAAGACGTCCGAGCAGAATTTTAGTTTTCATTTCTATTTTTATTTTTTATTTGTTTATGATTGTCAGATAAAAAAAATTTTCAAATATTTTTAAATATATTCTGGGCAATTTTCATTGTTTCAACTGTATTTACACTATCGAAGATGGAGCCCCAAGAGACTAAATAGCTCCAAAAGGAATCAACCAAAAAGTATTCTATTATGCTTATGCCATGACCCTCTTGACCGTTTTAAAACCCATATGCGTCTTGACCTGCGAGATGGAAAGATCCAGCGTCCATTGGTGGAAAACGTATGCCTTAAACGACAAGACGTATACAGAATTCCAGGTATTGAATATACTATAATGTTCAACTTTCATTTTTTTTAAAGTGAAATAGAATCTCAAATTATAATGACTCTCATATTAAATGGAGCGTGCCTGACGGCCGAGTGGCTAACGTTCTGGCGCTCGGTACCACAGGTATCGGGTTCGAATCCCGGCGGTGCCATGGGTGTTTGTAGTGGTTCGGAATCCACTTTTAACCGTAGGTCCTGGCCCTAATAGGATCGTAGGGCGCTGCGGGGCATTGTTATTTTGTGGCCGTGGCTTAACTTCAAGTTACACGCTACCCCTGGGTAATGCAAAGTGAGTAACGTCTGTGCAGCGCTTGCCTTAAGGCATCCAAGACCAAGCTGTCTAAGTGTTTGCCAGCTGCATTAGAACAAATATGTATATATATATATATTAAATGGAGGGGGCCTGCCGGTTGAGTGGCTACCATTCTGGCGCTCGGTACCACAGGTATCAGGTTCGAATCCCGGCGGTGCCATTGGTGTTTGTAGTGGTTCGGAATGCACTTTTAACCGTAGGTCCCGGTCTAACACGATCGTAGAGCGTTATGGAGAGGGACATATTAAAATAAGAAAAAACTAACTGTTCATATATATATATATAGTGATTAGGGGATTATAGTCCTTGTTGCTTCACATCCCCATATACCACTTCATTCATCGTCAATGTCTACAACTTGATGATGATATCGTGTGCATAGGAATCAATCACACGTATCGTGTAAGAAAAATTATCATTGCTTTGGCAGAAGTTAGACTTCTTGTTGCATAACAATTTGAGATGAATATCCACAGAAATGCATCTGGATTTCTACCCACCAAATCCCTACTCTAGGTCAATGGGAAAAAAAAAGACTCCTTGATATAGATTTACTGTTATAAACACAGAAGATGATTACTATACTATAAACACAGAAGAAAATGGTTTGGTTTGTCGCTCTACGGCCATCTTTTGCGCACGTTAGGCTAAGCAGACCGGGACCTACAGTTTAACGTGGATTCCGAACCACTACAAACACCCATGGCCCTGCCGGGACTCGAATCCGAAACCTGTGGTATCGAGCGTCAGAGAGCTGACCATTCAGGCCCCCAGAAGAAAAGGAGAAAACGATCAAAGCAGTGACACTAGCCTCAGGTGTATTTAGGAAGAGTGTAATAAAAGCAGTCAAACCTCTTTATGTGACGGTGATAGAGACCGTATAAATGAAATCCCATAAAAAAATAACTTGGAAATTGTATAGAATATATTGTTTGCAACACATTACATTTTTTATGCATAAATAAAGACGTCATAAAAAATATATGAATCAAAACTGCACGATCTAACACTACCTTGTATCTAACATTCGTTATAATGGGATGATATAATGTCAGGTGGGCCATCTGTTAGATTTTTTTTTTTATATTGCATGCTATTTCGACAGCCATCTGTTTTCTTTTTAAATTACATTTAATTAATTTTTATTCATAATATGCATTTGACGGAATTTTTTTTTTATATACCACAAAAAAAAAAAAAAAAAAAAAAAAAAAAAAAAAAAACCTGTATAAAAACCAGGTTTGATTGTAAGCATATAGAAGATAAGAAATTTTAGTATAACTATTACATGTTTAATTTTTGGCGCAATACAGTGTAACATTTTTCAGGTAAATACACAAAGTTATAACAGATCAGTGGTCATATCCGCTAACATGGAGGTAATGTTAAGCGTAAGTGACGAGTGTAAGAATATTGTGGGCAAACATAGAATTTAGGATTAATTCATTAATGTCACTACACCAGGTTTTCACTTCTAATTAAGGCAATTTTTAATATTTTTAAATTAAATATTTATATTGTCCTTAGTTACCTTAATTTTTTATATATGTATAATGTGAATTACATTTATAAATTTAATTAAATCACAATTAGTTCTGACATGTCTATTTTTAGTGATTTTCATAACTTCTTTATAAATAATTTTTTGTTTCTCGAGAATTTAATCGTTAATTCGTATACCACTTGTTAAACGAATTTTGAAACAAATTCGTCATCACTCAAGATGTTCCATAGAGTTCTGCTTCATTACATTCAGCTATTCCCCAGAAAGAATGCAGTGGACTGATGGCCAATTGACTAGTACTTTGGCCTTTCGTACCACAGGCTTCAGATTCGAATCCTGGCGGTGGCATGCATGTTTGTCCTGGTCAAGCCCACGAGCCCCTACGTACTCATGGTTGAAGGGGAAGGAAGCAGCTTCTGTTGTGATGGAGCACCCGTAGGTAGGAGTCTGACTTTGGCTCCGTGACGCTCGTACAGTCATAGGAGACCGGGACCTACGGCTTAAAGTGGATTCCGAACCACTACAAACATCCATGGCACCGCCGGGATTCGGACCCGAAACCCTGTGGCACCGAGCGCCAGACACTCGGCCATTCAGGTCTCAAATTTGTGAATGCCAACCGGTGTTCCCAGGTGGTCACCCACCCAAATACTGACCGCGCACAATGATGCTTGACTTCGGCGATCTTACGAGAACCGGTATATTCAGCATGGTATGACCGTAGAGGGACAAGCAATACGAAACCTTAAAAAGAATGCAAGAATAACACCTTCCAGAGGAATATTCTGGGGGAGCCGAGCATTTTCCTGTCTTATTGTAGAATAACATATCAACCAAACTGCCAATACGTTACATTGTTACAATTAATAACGGATCTAATTTTTCTTAAGTAGTGAAAATAACATGGGTAACCAGATGCAATCAGATTTTTTTACTTTGTAAACAGTTCATTCACTCAATTACTACGATACTAAAGTTTTTCCCGATCCTTACAATAAGTTACAAACGCGAAAAAAAAAATGTGGAATTTTAAAATCGACCAAATTATACCAATAAGGAGACAAAAAACTCCTGTACCAAAATTTTCTGCTCTATTTATGTTAGCTCAAAATTCAATACATATTAATGGCCAAATGTTTTCAATACGATAGTCTGACGTCATTTTTTTTTTTATATTCAGTACACATGAGATAAGCTCCATTTTAATGGAAGTTACGTAATTTTTTATTTATATTAATACGATTGCTATGTTTTGGTGCCCCGAAATTTGCAGAACAAACACCTCTGTCCAAAACGTTCGAAGAATTTAAGCATCAGCTTGCTTCTTTGGAGTTACGTACTTTAAACCTGCATGAAAAAAACAATTGAGCAACTTACAAGAAAAAGTAGCTTTTTAATTAGCTTGCCAGTGAAACTAAACACACTTTATTTTCAGATTTTGTAACATTTCAATATTTAGTTACAATATTTTTAATATTTAACTCCTACTAGCAATTGAACATTGACGAAAAGTAGTAATACGGATATTAAATAAAATTGCCACTTTGTAGTAATTTTATTTAACATCATTAAAATTACCATTATTATTAAACCATGTATTAAATAAAGGATTACGAAACAGTATTGAAATGAAATATCTGAAAAAATTCCGATTTAATTCCGATTCCGATTTATTGATAATGAAACCTTGCTTAAATAAGCTTGAAGCACAGCAATGATTAATACCAAGGAAAAGTTTGTCGAAATTAATACTGCACCGATAGTATTTAGTACTATTTAAAAAGGATAATTTTTACTAATACATTAAGAAATAAGTAACACTTTGAATTGGGAAAAATACAAATAATTGAAATATCAAAGTCTTTATTTCAGATTTTTAAATAAATTTTTTTTTTTCATTTAAAAATAAATGCTAAAATCTACAGAAACAAATTTTCAAAAAGTTAATCATTTAGAGATATGTCCATATATATAAATCAACTAAAATTCATTTTACATAACGAAGGAGTCGGTTATATTGTTTAAAAAACTTGTCATTCACAAAATCACTTCAAGTATCTTCGTAAATATTCAAACCTCATTATTAACTCTTCTAACTGTTAACCCACCGATGCCGTCAAATCAGTTATTGATTCTTTAACTGCAGGTTTATTTTTGAATTCACGAAGACATTTACCGAAATTTGATTCGATACAATTAAATTTAACTTCACATACCGGATTTTTACGGATTCGAGCGGATCGGAAGATTGGCAGTTCTCGAAAACAAAGTCTTTATTTTTCTTCCAATCTTGAGCTGGATATACTAAAGCCGGTTAGAATTGATTTATAGAAGGCAAGACGTCCTTTTTTTTTTCTCAAAGAGTTTTGGATGATGATTGGTTTATCTTTTTCCAGATTTTGTTTAGCGCGAAGAAAGTCTTCGTTCGCAGTACGCGGCAATACCAGTTTTAACAAGTACATAGTTCGCATATGGTTGTTTATCTCTTTACTGCTTATCTCATTTGGATCGTAAGGAAGATCCTTAAGTGAGGACATGTCCTTAAAAATTTCTTCCATCCTGTCAGCATCTTCGAAGCCTTCCAGAGTTTTCTCTAAACTATCAAATTCCTTCAAGCACTTGATGTACTTTTGTTTAGAGATATATTCTCCAAATCGTCTCCACCCACCACATCTGTAAAAGGGTTTCTTAAGAACGACGTTGAAGTAAGTCGTGTATATTAGTGGAGTATGTTGCGCGAATAACTTGTGCACTTCGCAATTGAATAATACAACAAGAGTAGTTATGACACTGAATACGTCCAAAACGCATTCAAAGATATTTGGAGTATTTTTATGAACCACATCACAAGCATACAAAACACATCTTGCGTACTCACTGGGCGAATCCTGCATGCAAGTTTTGAATTTCATAAAGTAATCTTCCCATTTTTCAAAACAGTAGGTGCATTTTGTCCAAATCGCTTTAAGCAAAAGCGTAACCATTTCTTCAGTCATGTCTCCCGAAAAAGTAACATAAATTTCATCAGCAGGAGGAGCTCTTAAATCAAAAACGTCATGTAAAAGTGGAATGAATTTATCAACAAAAACTTTCATTTCATGATCAATTTCCATCTTGAATAATAAAATCACGCTTATGTTGATAACTAAATTTATTGCAACAAACTTGTTATTATTTTAGGCAAGATGGAACATTGAGATTTATTATAAATAGTAGCAGTAGAAGTGGTAGTGGTAGTAGTTTATTAGAGATCCTTGGTAGAGAAGCGACCTCTATCTATTCTTTGCACATGAAGGTGAGTTTGCTTTGATGATGATGATGAGGATTTGGGCTTTGGTGAAGCCACGATAAGCCACGGACGCGGAGTAACAATGGGCCCGCAACTCTCTACGGTCCTATTAGACCGGTACCTACGGTTTAAAGTGGATTCCGAACCACTACAAACATCCATAGCACCACCGGGACTCGAACCTGAAACCTGTGGTACCGAGCGCCAGAGCGCTAGCCACTCGGCCATTCAGGCCCCATTTTCGAGAAACTCTATTGAGCAAAATATCTTAATGAATAAGGCAAAAGCGCAACAGATCTATGTCGCTTGTTACGAAGGAGGTTGATAGGATAGTTGAAGGAGGGTCAGTAACTACTGGGGTGCAAAACAAGAATTCAGGCGATTCTTATATAAGACGATAGAGGATAGAATGCCAAGTCACGGAGCAGCAATCTATGCCCTCTTTCCAACACCTAGAATCGAAAGAAGATCGTATTCCATTGTTCATAATTTGAAGCATCTGTTTCTTCTGACTAATTCTTACACTTCTTTGTTGGCTGTTACTCCTCTTCTAATGATGATTTGAGTTTTGGTGAAGCTGCGCAACAGCCGTTGGCTTCCATCTTGGATTGTCCATTGGGAAGACGAAAGAGCATCGCTGGGGAAAGAAAGCGGTAAAGACTAAAAAGGAATCTTGCACAAATACTAGAAAAAAAAAAATTTAATAGAGTGAGGTGGTTTTTTGGTTTTTTTTAAATTTTATTATTATTATTTTAATAATAAGTTATGAAAGTAATTAAAATACATGGGAGAGAATTAAAATAAAATGAACGAGTAACTGAAAAAGCACAATAAGGAAGTTACATACACTGGGTAGAGAGTTTGGAAAAGAAATAATAACAGAAATGATTAATTCGTTGGCTGGGTGAGAAAGAATCGCTAGATAGTGTTGGGAACTTAACAGAATGAACGACAATAAACAACCTGAAGCGCGGTCCAAGAGCTAACTGGGAAAAAGTGAAAGCAAATCGAAGTCAGCGCTAGTCGGAACGGTGGCGCGGGGAAAATATACAATTCAAGTAGAATCAATTAGGAGAGAGGTGTGTGGGCGTTTCGCGTTCTTTGGATTAGTGATATCATAGGTGGGAAGTCTTTGGAGAAGCTCATTATCAATGTTTGGGATATTAGAGAAAAAGTTATGTGCAAGTTTATAAATAAATTAATTTGCTTTGACTTAATACCCCTGGATTTATCAAAAAAATGATTTAAGAGTTATAGTTATATATACTAATATATATCTGAAATGCCAACTGGTTCATGAGAAACGATGATATTCAAAGATAAATTTCCCTGCTACCTCACAAAAAGTATTGGAAAATGCTATCAGATATATCATTCAATAATATTGACAACCACCAACACCTGGCCATTCAGAGATCGATCAATATGAACAGCACTATAATTTTAAAAGACCTAGTAATATTCTGCTCAAATATCCTACCTAAATTAGGGCCTGAATGGCCGAGTGGCTAGCGTTCTGGTGCTTGATACCACAGGTTTCGGGTTCGAGTCTCGGCGTTGCCATGGATGTTTGTAGTGGTTCGGAATCCACTTTAAATTGTAGGTCCCGGTCTGTTTAGCCTAAAGTGTGTAAAAGCTGACGTTAGAGCGACAAACCAAACCAAACCTACCTAAATTACGATGGCCAATTGGCTAGCGCTCTGGCCGTTGGTACCACAGGCTTCAGGTTCGAATCCTGGCTTTAGCATGGATGCTTGTTAGTGGTTCGGAATATCCGTTAAACTGTAAGTCGTTGTCTAATTAGCTCAAAGTGTGCAAAAAATGACCGTAGAGCGACAAACCAAACCAAAGCTATCTAAATTCAATTTTTGAATTTTTACACTTTTTTATCCTCACAGACTCCCTTTAACTTCTGAGCATTGCCAATATTTTCATTCTTTTATGTTTGCCACCACCGGAGATGAGGCCCCGAAGTGAACTCCAATTATCTTCAACAACAACATCAACATCATCATCATATATCTGGATTTGATCAGAAATTGAGCAAATCAAGAAAATGAACATTCTATAATTCAAGACTGGGCCTGAATGGCTGCGCTCGGTGCCACAGGTTTCGGGTTCGAGTCCCGACAGTGCTATGGATGCTTGTAGTGGTTCGGAATCCACTTTAAACCGTAGGTCCCGGTCTAATAGGATCGTAGAGCGTTGCGGGGGCATTGTTACTCCGCGTCCGTGGCTTATCTGCAAGTTACACACGCCCCCTGGGTAATGCAAAGTGAATAACGTCTGTGCAGCGCTTGCCTTAAGGCATCCAAGACAGCTGTCTAAGTGTTTGCCAGCTACATTAAAAAAAAATAATTCAAGACTTAGTGGGATACTAGTTGATAATTTAGGAAACGGATATCGACTAATTAATGAGGAATAGAAAAAACTTCACGAAGTCTTTTACGATTTTTAAAAAAAGACTAAATCGTAATTAATAAGATTATTTTAAAACAGGATTATTAATACTAGGGATAGACTTATGAAAATTACTGGTAATTTGCGGATATATCAATTTTTTCTGACTGGATATTTAATTGGGGCCTGATGGGCGAGTGATTAGCTCTGTACCACACGTTTCGCGTTCGAGTGCTGGCGGTGCCGTGGATATTTCTAATGATTCGGAATCCACTTTAAACAGTAGGTGCCGGTATAATATGACTGTATAGCGTAGGCCGGACAAGCCAATCCAGTAAGAAGATAACACCTCTCTTGTCTCGAAATCAGCCAGTAAACAGACGGCCTTCGCCCACCATGGAACTGCAGCGCCAATGTAGAAGAAGGATGTTTAGTTCCCACAAGAGGTAAAACCAACTTTCTGTTTCTTTTATTCTGCTCCAAAACAGTATCTATTACAGTAGACCCTTGGCTTCGATACCAGATTACAACTGGAATCTTTGCAGCTTATTATTAATTACTCATATCTTGGTGTGAAACAAAATACGTGGTTAAAATTCCTTCAAGCGACAACGTCATACTTCTCTATACGTTATACAAGCAGTTAAGGATTTCTTGGAATCTATAATATACGTAAGTTCAAAAAAATATTTGATTTAAAACAAAATTTCTTGAAGCGTATAATGGCAGAAGATCAAGAAATGAACTTTCTGGTTTACCAGTTAATACCTAACGTCATGATATCAACCACTTCGACTGAAACGGAGCAGAATCTTCGCATAGAATCTTTTGGAAACGTTACAAAAGAAATTATAGAGCATCTAACTCAGGCAGTTTTAATGAAAATTTTTACAAATGCTGGTACATGGCGCAGATATGTCAGAGAAAACAGGGATGACTTTTTTAGTACAGAAGACAGATTCCTGAGTCGCGTGTTATATGCTGTTCATATAGTTAATTCTCGCATGCGAGGTATTTACGAACGTTTTATTGAAGTAATTGCAACTGTACTTTCAATTGCCTATTATACGTACGAGACTAATATCAAGATACTCGAATATTCTCCACAAATCCTCACGGTGTTTTTTGACTCGGTGTTAAAAAAATTATTCTACAAGCGAGGCGGTTGGAAACAACTTGCCAAATATATCAAGACCCAAGAATACCTCCACTGTTTTGAGCAAATTGATAACTTGGCACTTCAACCGGACGATGTCACGTTGAAGATCGCGCTTGAAGGGGCCAAGATAGTCGAATCATATAAGCAAAATATTCCTCACCAGCCAATAGTTGTCACCCCAGGAGAAGTGCACAACCACGCCTTAACCGCCAAATTGGTGAAAAAGGTGAGGAAAGCTCATGAAAAAAGTCCACCACTTCGTCGGTGCATTTTTCCTCGCAAAGGATCTGATTATATGTGGTGTAATAGCATTACAAATTCGATTGGCAGGAAAGCATTTGTACGTTTTACGAAGGAGTTGGAAATGGAAATTGTGGCAGAAAATTACATGAGATGCAGACCTTTAGGTTCAACTGAAAACCAACAAGATTTCGACTGTGGAATACGTGAAGATTCGGAGCATTTACGTCTACCAGAAAAATGTCTGTTGAATGCGCACTCGGATAATGATATCGAAGTGTCTTTATTGGATATAATAAATGACATTGGATGTATATTTTCAACTGTAAAATCTATATTAGATTTTGTTGTGATTGAAAGGTAAATTCATGTTTTAAACTTTTTTATGTATGCTTGTTGAAAATAAATTTTCGTCCACTTGCCTTATAGATTTTGCTTACGTAAATTGCGTATTTATTAGGGAGTTTTTGCATACCGTAAGTTTGTTACCGTAGGACGTCCGTTAGCATTTTTCTCCCTCCAGCGCGTGCTCAGTTTCCTATGAGCATGCGCGCTAGGGAGAAAAATGCTAACGGACGTCCTACGGTAACAAACTTACGGTATGCAAAAACTCCCTATTGTGTAGACTATGTGTATTATAATTTGTGTGCATGTATTGTATGTGTGTACTTCTCTGTGTGTATTATGAGAGATTAGTTCTATGAATTAATTGGAATCTTCTGAACTAAGGAATGTTTTTTGTATTACTAAAACTAATATGAAAGACAAAAATTGAAGCAGAAATAATCGTTCGGGCTCCATTGTAGTATTTGTGTGGCATACTACAAGCATTTCATTGTAAAATTCTCAACCTTGAGTTGAACATGAAAATCTGAAAAAATATTAATTAATAAAAAGTCTAAATCACTTATTTATTAATCAGTAGAGTTATAGAAGGAGAGACTGATTACCAGGATTTGCTAATTTTTACACTGTACTATCGAAGTATTGTAAAACATCAAAACTCAGATTTTTGATTTTGATTTTTTTTTTTCTGATCTTTAAATGGAGGAATTGAAGTTGTAACTGGAGGAAAAGAGTTTTTTTTATTGCTTGACTTAGTAAGGAGAGAGATATTGCTATAGTTTCGGTATGCTGTTTAAGAGATTCTTGAAAAATGGAGGCATGTGTCTAACAGATCTGTCAAAGTGGCCTGTTTTCATGGCCACTAAATTGTAATAAATAATTTAATAATTTTGCTATGTAAGTTGATGATAAAGTAGTGCTGGTTTTTAATTTAGATGAGATTGAGTCTTTCTTCGGAGTGCGATAATGTCTCCGAGCTTTAATAAAAGAAACTCGGTTGAGAGCTTCTAAATATCAGAAATTTTCCTTCTGTTTTACTTTTAAGACACTTGACGCCACTGGCTTTATGTGCTTCATTGCAATTGATGCATTTAGGAATCTGAACTGAGTACACGTTTGTAGGATGTCGGGCACTGCAGAATTCACGAGCAATCGAACTTTTACAATTCGTGTTTGAATGAGTATATGAATAACAATTGTGGCACTGGCGGGACTTATCATAAAACAGAGAAATGTTTTGTTGTGTTAGGTACAATCTTGGCAGAATAATATTAAAGCTAATATAGTAACTAAAACTAGTGTGTAAAGAGTAGGTATTCCTCTTTTTCCTACAAATCGTTTAAATTTTTTAGAGAAATTTTCTTCCAATTCCGATGCAAGTTCTTCAAGGGATATTTGTATTAATGTTATGAACAGAAATCGGGTAGAGATCTTTTTTGGTTAAAGAAATGCTTTGATTGGTACTCTCATAATGGATTTTATGTTTGCCAATTCTCTGGTGGTATCAAATTGAGCATTGGATAGTATTGACTTGTCTTGTAAAGTGATACGTTTGTAGTGAATATATTTCAAAGTAGTTATTTTGATACGTTTTTCTTTATAACTCTGAGATGTGCGTTTGGTATCGCGGTATTTGGAATCTCAAATACAATGAGAAAGGAAAGAACGCCATGCTCATACGCAATTTGTAAATTTGAAAGGATGTCTCGGTGAGATATAAAAGTAAGATAGACGTCGGAGGTGTATTCCTTGAGGTTAGGATTACTATTGCCGTCTGCCGTGTCAAACTCTAAGCTCGTCCACTCAAAAAAGTTGGATCTTCTAGACTTGCATGAATTTGCTAACGAAAGCTTAGATAAGAAAAATAGAAAATAAGTACAAATGCAGGTGAACTTACCTGAATTGAAAATTAAAGAAATCTAGGCATCCAGAATGGATGGCGATCCTTATTGAATGTAAGTAAAAAGGATAAATGAGGTTTTTATTCTTCAGATATATTAGTTTCTGCAAATGAGAGGGTACAATATACGAGTGGTAATATTACATTTTTCCCAGATGTTTTCGATGTGAGGCAAGTTAATATACGATCAAGAATTACATTAAGATATTTAGATTACTCAGAACAATTAATAGGATTATTATGTATAATAATTAATGGAGGGGAAAAACATCTTTTTTGGGTGAATAGAATTGTTTCAGTTTTCTCAACATTAAGTTGAATTTTCCATTTTGTGAGCTCTTTTTCTAATTCCAAAGTTTTGTTTTGAACATTTTTTCCTGTTAAAATTTCGATACTACACTCTTTACTAATGGCAACTTTTGCTAATGATTTTCTATATTGAAACCCCCTTCCAATTAATTCTGATAATGACATAATCAGAAATTTTTGTGCAGAAACCTTAGATTTCCCTTTTGAGCTTAGCAGAGGCGATTTGTGGATGATCTATGTTGTCCTGCATTATTAGAAAAACTGCACTTTGAACATTTCGCCAGCAATTTTAATTATATTCTTTTAAAAAGGTGATCGAAATTCTTGAGCATTTCGTAAAGGTTTTTTTATAGGTTTGAACATAATAGGCGGTAATTTTATTTTTATATCAATAAGTTGTATGTATAAGTCCTGCGTCTCTTCCTTACCACCACTCAATTTATCAAAAGAATTATTGGTAGACAGTGCATTATCAGAATTTCTAGAATAGAGAATCTTAGCCGTCAGTTTTACTGGGCATTTTAAACCCATCATTTTCAAAGTTTCAAAAGAACGCCATTATCTTGATATTTATAATATAATTAGTCTTGAGGATATTTCAATTTTGGGGCCGTAATTCAAGATGACATATTTCCCTGGACAGCAATAACATTCCCTTAATAGTGCGTAATTTGGAGATGGTCTTTCCCAGTGGCGGTCCATAATTAATTAATAAAGGGACATTAACTTTCATGCAGTATATTAGCTCTAGTAAGTTCATATTGATCTTGATTATCCTATGACATCTCTGATCATTGGTAAGATGACCCAATTTGTTAGGAGAGCTGACGAGGGTACTTCATCAATGACCTGAGAAGGTCCGTTCCCTTCATTATCAGTTTCCATAAACAATATCTCAACAGTTGAAGCAAATGAAAAAGTTTGAATCCAATAATACCAGAACGTAGCCAACATGCCGAACGTCGATCTATCAAATAACTCCAATCGAAAACAACTTATTCGCAACGCCCATGGCTTTGTGATCTATACTGCTTCCTCGAGAATGTCCACCATTTATTGTAAATATCATACAAGTGGGATTGGTCTTGTCTAACTTGATCTTGTAGGCTTGGTCTAGATGTCTAGTGGGATAAGAAATATAATCGTTTAGTGTCTTCTAGTTTCTCCAAAGGCATACATAACATAAATGCTAGACTGGCCTATGATATGCGTTGTATAGACAAATGTTGCAATGCAGGTAACTTGTTATATTCTGAAATGTATTTACCACCTCCACCAGCACAATTTTTCAGTTACAATCGCATGCATTTTCGTAACATAGTAAACTTAAGTAATAGTTCAATACTGAAAAGTAGATGAAATTAAATAAATGGCGAGTGAAACATAACAGCACCTTTAATGGCAGCTAGTCAATAGCACTCCATTCAATAACGTTGCTTCTGCAATTTCTTTAGAAACTAGTAAAATGTTGGATTTTTAAAGTTTAAAAAAATATTGTTTCGCATGCCAAAATAAGACCAATGACCCTCTTAGTGGCCTCATCATGGCAAAGGGATGTTCTTGGGGCGGGGGAGTGAATGAAATACGTAAGGAATATTGGGAATGGGTGAAATACGTCAGGAGTTTTAACTCATGGTAAGGCCACCATAAAGGTGAAGGCCACTCCATTATACCAGCTAACACTAAGAGGCGAAGTTGCAAAGTCCTTCCAACCTTCGTGGTGCTTCATCTAAACTGAAGCGTCTTCTTAGTGGTAGCCATAACCACATGGTTTCATGGACGTGGTCTAGATGTCTAGACCAAGGACACATGAAACAATAACTGACCAATGAAGATCATAGGTCCCAAAACACAGAGCTACAGTGGTGAAATGGAAGCAGACAGCCTTTAAAAAAATTTTCAGCACTGAAAATTAAGCCATAATAATGAGTATACACGATATCTTGAAGACAGGGACTATCCTCTTAAAATGGTTTTAGAATCTAAAACATATATAAAGATTTGGAAGTTATAATCTATTCACTATTTGCAAAAAAATAATGGGTAAGGTATTAAGAGCCTTTAGAAACAATATGTAGAAAGAAAATAATTAAATGGTAAAAATATCAGTGGCCGAGGGAGGTTAACAGATAATGAAATTTTGCAGTTGCAGTTTTATTACGGACTAGCTATTTGTAGAAATTTAAATGTTTCTCTTTCTTTCATGGTGAAAGAATTTATTTTCATGAACATCTCAGTTTTAAATCACAACGCCTTCTAGTTCAGAGATTAGTATAGATATAACAAAGCTTTATCCCTTGGACAAAGTTTTCTTAAACCTGTTCTTTTTTTACTATAAAATTGGTTTTTAAAATGCTATGTGATAAAAAAAATTAGAGAAGTATATTAACGGCAAAGCTCAAAATCCAAATTAAAGTTTCAAACATTGTATATAGAACTACCAAAAACAGCATTCTTATGCATATCAACTATTAATAATGGGGAAGATGGATGAATAATAATACATTTCATGATTCAGTTCAAAGTCGCATAAATTTGTTGATAGTAATGTCCAGTAAAAAGATTATATAAAAAAAAAATGGATTTCGATTGATCGATAACAAAATTTGAGATGTAGAGATACCTATTCAAAAAGCTTCTAAAGAATCTAGGATTTAAAATATTAGCAAAATCTAAAGATTTAGAAAAATCAAATCAGATTATGGACCAGTATTATTTTAAAGTTGCATTTAAAGAAAACGTTTTTTGGTTTCTTTAATTTACTGTATTGCAAATTGATTACAGATTATATTTTGATGCAGGAATTCTGTAAATAAACAAAAATATTCAAATTAAAAGTTTAGCTTTGATGACTTGTGTCTTAAAAAAAAAAAAAAAAAATGGAGATCTATAAAATTAGGTTATATATTATGCATATTTAATTATTGATGAATTATGAAGGTAGGTATTTGATAAAAGCTTCTAAAAATAGTAAAATTCAAAAAGGAAAGTAAATGGTTTACAACTATATAGCATAAGAAATTATGAGTTTTAATTTTTAATAAAACAAAAAATCTTGAATATACAAAAAAAAATTTAAGAAAAATCAGAATACACTGTGGTACACTTCCTCAAAATTGATTCTAGCTACCGTTCCTAAATTTTTCACATTAGATATGGATTTTATAGGGTGAACATTTACTAATTTAAAAATTGCTTATTTTTGCTAAGGTAAAATTTTACTAATTTTTAACTTAGTCCGAAATATTTTAATTAAGAGGAATTTTTAGATAGTTACTTTCTCGCGTAGAGTTGTTTATTTAGAATAAATCTAAGTATTCAAACTTATACTTGAAGAAGGTTTTTTACAGAAAGTGCATCTCAACTTCAGTATACATTACGTAATCCAAAACACGTGCGATGGATTTAAACTGTTATTATACAAATACGATTTTATTGTTTACATTGACTATAATACATCTTCTAATTAATAGCAATAGAAAGGATATTTGTAAGAATCGAAGATCGCATGTATTTTCGCAAGTTGTATGTACAATCGCATGTATTTTCGTAACATAGCAAATTTAAGTAATAGTCCAATACTGAAAAGCAGATGAAATTAAATAGCTAAAAGTATACGTAATTTTTATCATCGAAGACGTAGACCTTTTATACATTTATAAAATTTCGAAAAGGTGAAAGAAATTTCTTCGAGTCGCAATGATTTACGTAAGCAAAATCTAGAAAGCAAGTGAAGGACAAATTTATTTTCAGCAAGCGTACATAAAAAGGTTTAAAACATGAATTTACCTTCAGGTCATAAGACAATCTAATAAAAATTTTATAGTTGAAAATCTAAATATAATGTCATCTACTACATCCGATATACACTCTCCGATGTCATTGTCCGCGTCCGTATTCAAGAGACATTTTTCTGGTAGACGTAAATCCTCCGAATCTTCACGTATTTCACAATCGAAATCTTGTTGGTATTTAGTAGTACCTAAAGTTTTGGATCTTATGTAATTTCCCGGCAAAATTTTCATTTCCAAATCTTCAGTAAAAAGTACTAATGCTTCTCTGCCAACCGAGCTCGTTACATTAGCAGTCCAGATATAATCTTTGCTAGGAAAAATGCACTGGGGAAGTGGTGGATCTTTTTCATGAGCTTTTATCACTTTTTTCACCAATTTGGCGGTTAAGGCGTGTTTTTGCACTTCTTCTGCGATGAAAACTATTGGCTGGCGAGGAATATTCTGCTTAAATGATTCGAATATCTTCGACGTTTCAAGCGCGATTTTCGATGTAGGTGCTAAGTTACCAATTTGCTCAAAACAATTCATGTAGTTTTGGGTCTTGATATGTTTAACAAGTTGTTTCCAACCGCCTCGTTTGTAGAATAATTTTTTAAGCACCGAGTCAAAAAACACAGTGAGGATTTGTGGAGAATATTCGAGTATCTTTACATTACTGTCGTACATAAAATGCGCAATTGCAAGAACAGTTGCAATTACTTCAATAAAACGTTCGTAAATGCCTTGAGTGCGAGAATTAACTATATGAACAGCATATAACACGCAACTCAGGTATCTATCTTCTGTATTAAAAAAGTCACTACTCTTTTCTATGACAAAGTTCTGCCATGTATCATTATTGATATGCATTTTCATTACAACTGCATTAGTTAGATGCATTATAATTTCTTCTGTAATGTTTCCAAATGATTCTATGTCGAGAGTCCGATTCGTTTCAGCCGTATTGGTTGATGTCATGACGTAAGGTATTAACTGGTAAACCAAGAACTTCATTTCTTGATCTTCTGCCATTATAAGATCCAAGAAATTTTATTTTAAATCAAATATTTACTTTTTTTTTTCTTCAACTTACGTATTCAGTTCAAGAAACATTACAGATTCCAAGAAATCCTTAACTACTTGTATAACATATAAAGAAGTATGACGTTGATATGTGAAGAAATTTTCGTTTCATTTTGTTGCCACACCAAGATTTGAGTAATTAATAACAAGCTGTAATAAATTCCAGTTGCAAGCTAGTATCGATGGCAAGGATCCAGAGTAATAGATACTGTTTTGGTGCAGAATAAAAGAAACAGAAAATTGGTTTCATCTCTTGTGGGAACTAAATATCCTTCTTCTTCTTCACACAGCCTGATGGCTAATTTGCTAGCGCTGTGGTCTTTGGTACCACAGAATTCAGGCGGTAGCATGGATGTTTGTTAGTGGATCAGAATCCACTTTAAACCGTATTTCCCGGTCCTATGAGTCTAAAGTGTGCAAAAAAAATCACCGTAGAGCGATAAACCAAACACTTCATTTGCGCAATAACCCCATGGTAGGCCACGGTTGATGGCCTACTAGCAGATTTCGATACAGGATAGATATTTTCTTTTTACAGGGTAGGTTGTCAGCCTTACGCCCACCGGTTTACAGTCATATTAAATCCGAGGCCTGAATGGCTGAGTATCGGGTGCCACAAGTTTCGGGTTCGAAATCCACTTTAAACCGTAGGTCCCGACTCGATATACCTATAAAGCGTTGGGCTGACAACCCTACTCCATAAAAAGCAAGTAACTTCTGTCTTGAGATCTTTCAGTAGGCAGACGGCCTTGGCCCACCATAGGGCCATTGCGCCAATGAAAATGAAACTTATAGAAGAATATTTATTTAGGAATGGATAAAATTCTTTAATTTCAATTACAAAATGTTTGTTTTTAGAATATCTTGCTACCAGGTTAAATATTGATAAAAATGATGAGATATTTAGTTTGTTCCCTAACAGGTATAATTTGTTTAAAATATATTGGTAGGTTTTTAGAATTTGCTACCTTTGGAAAAAAATGTTTTTAACATCAGTGGCAATTTTTCATTTGATTTGAATTGAAGTAAATGACAGTTAAGGATATTTGATTTGATAGGGAAATCAGAAATAAAAAGAGAAAAAATCAGAGGAGAAATTTTACTTCCCTGCGTAGTATTGATTGAAATATTTCGGATAGAGTAGTAGGTTTTATTAATTTGAATCTATGGAGTGGGTTTAGTCCATCTATATGGTATGAATGAATTAGTTTTGTAAGTGGAGGAATTAATATAATTAATCTTGTAACAGCGCTGCCTCCTACGTCCCTATTGCGTTCAGGAGAAATGGTCAGTAGGCCTCGAGACTCTCACAGAGAGGAAGTACTGAGCAACCTGCGCTCATGTTGAAAAACGTTTAGTTTAGTCTCTCATCCCGAGATGAAATATATTCAATGCAACCCTGCGTATTAGTTAGCCTACAGACTCTCAGCCAGAGAGGAAGTATTTTTCGGTCACCCTGCGTATCGGGTTTTCGGCTTAGAAATGAAACCCTTCCAAGAATCTATAATTTTATGAAGAAGTAACATTAGGAAGTAGGAAAGATTGGTGTTAATAAGATTGTTATTAAACCGTTTTCAGTCTGTGCTGACAGAATATTATACTGTATAAATCATCATCATTGGCGCATTAGTCCCATGGTGGTCCAAGGCCAAGACAGGAGAGATGCTTTCTTTTTACAGGGTAGGGTTGTCACCCCTACGACCAACACTGTACAGACGTATTAAACCGGATCATACGGTTTAAAGTGGATACCGAACCACTACAAACATTCATGACATCGCCGGAACTCGAATCCAAAACCTGTGGCACCAAGCACTAGTCACTCGGCCATTCTCTCTTACTCATTTAATTTAATAATTGAAAGTTGGAGTAGTTACACAAATGTCTAACCACTCTCTGTATAATACCATTTTCTATTTCGAATAATCCAAGAATTTAACAGTCATTCATTAAAAATATAGCTCATTTTTAAGTATTACGTAGTATAATTGCCACGTAGTACTACTGTTATTGCATCTATGAAGCGTTTAACTTCTATTGTTGTCATAACTACAACAGGAAGGTGTGTAAACAAATTAAATTAATGTATAAACAATTTTATTGCATCTAAAAATATTTTTGGAAATAACTTTTATTAGATCAAATCTAAAATCATATTCATAACAAAATATATGGTTTCCTTAAAACTAACTTTCTTTTAAAATTAAAATTGTCCTTGTGACCTGTAATTGGTTAGTCAATTGCATTCCTTTTACTTAGGTAGTTAAGAATGGACATTCTTAAAAGAATAGCAAAATATATCCAGACATTTTTCTATTTACAAACCAAACAACTTTGAACATGAATAACAGAAGAATAAAATTTTTTCAATTAGCACAATAAGGTGTCTGAATAAACCAAAAGTGAAAAATCGTCATTTTATTTCCAAAAAAATTCTTAACATTAATTATTTATCTTTGATGCTTACTGAGTTGGCTGTGAAGATTGCTAAATACGAATCAGTCATTTATGTAACTTAGATAAGTGTTATACGATACATATATTTTATTCTTTATAAAAAATCATAAATCCAATTGAATAACACGATTTTTTAGTAAATTTGGAAAAGAAGAAATGCATATTTTGTTATAAAATTTATTTTTTAAACGAAATCAAAGTATAAAATTGTGGTTGAATTATTCAGATAGTTGATAATCTTGGAATGCACATTTGTTTCGAATCAATTTATAACGTAGTTGAATGTCTACATTAAGGAATAAATCTACTCATTATCTTAATCGTGTAATATTTCTTCATATACATACTATGAAGAAATAAATATGAATAATATGATTTAAAAGTATTTTTGAAAGTTGGATTTCATTTTGCAATTAAACATAGAAATAAATCCTATAAATATTGTCACATAGCATTATTTGACCTAGGAGTTATATAAAACAGATTTTAGGTACATACTAAAACAAACTTTGATCTTTCTTCTGTATTGTATTAGGCATTTTTTGACCTCTTTTTTAAATTGCATTATAACTATCCCAATCGCATGTTTTTATGTACTGTTTCAATAATTGCTTATATTAATAATTTTTTTATTAATATTAGTACCATTTTATATTGGAAGAAAAAAATTTCATCATTGGAATTTCTCTGCTATGTACAATGACTACTCTTGGTCTTGAAGCATATCTGCATAAAATATAATCTTCCAACTCCACCTTTTAATTTCAGCAATATAAATGGTGACAATTTTTAAACTGAATTTTTGGAAATTTTTTTTTACTAAAAAACTTATTTACAATAATCAGACATCTTATAATCACATCTTTTTAAGAAATTTTAAAAACTTGTTTGAAAAATAAATTTCTTTTGAGATGCATGAGTATTGGCATTTTTTAAAAATTCCAGCATCTTTAATGAAGTCGCCAAAATGTAGACTAAAATATCCTATTATTTCTGTATCTCGTCTAATTCAAACAAGTTAAACACATTTGTCACGATAAATATTGCATTTGTATTTTACAGTTAATTTAATACATAAAACTTTATATATGCACTTAAATACTTAAAACTTAATATATGCCCATTTTTCAAGTTATATTTTTCTCCTATAATTTAGTAAAATATGTGGCATAAATAATTTTTCTTTAATTAATTATCCTTCGAGCTTGAATCTTAAAAATTTAGAATAGCAAAATTAGAGGCCAGTGTATATAGATTTTTTATAGAAAAGTAGTCCTTTTTCTCTCCTACCATGCACAATGTAATAAATTTCATGCCTTTAATGTTCATAAATCCTTGCAAATTCCATAACTATGAAAGTGGTATTCATCTAGAATGTTTTTCAAATACTGAAACAAATTGCTTATGTACAATATTAAAAAATGTCATAATTCCTTTTTTTGAATATCAATTAGTAATTATTCTACACTCAATATTAATGTAGATTAACAGTTAAAGAATCCATTTGATGTATGTAAGTAATGAAGAATATAAATAAATATGTTTTAAAACTTGTTTTTTGATAAAAATTTGGGGAAAAAACTTTAAAAAAAAACATCTACAAGACAATTATCAAATGCCGGTTTCATTTAGTAATCTATATTTTTTTAAAAATGCTATGACATTTACATAACTGCATTTATTCTGTAGAAGTTATTAATTGGGAGAACTTGGGCACATTTTCGTTTATACACTAAATGAAACGTAATTATTGAAATCATGAGACAAAATCAATATCTATTATAAGTGAACAAAATCCTGACTGGCTCCATGTTGTAGATTTAGAAATTCAATATAGTATAGATTTCGGTGAACAACGGAAGTTCATCAGTATTGGAGATGCTGTTATTGTTGTGACAGGATGGAGGAAAGGAGCTGGTGCCAGAAATATCATGCTTGCGGTTTAAGTTGAATAAGTTTCATATAAACAGACATTGACTAGTTTCAGAAGATCCTAGCCTGCCATTCCCTTCTAGGCATAATATTTGTTAAGATTTAAAATATTTTGCTTAGTTTTTCTTCTATGTTTCCCTACTTAAACAACACAAAGGAAAGTACTGTTACTAATATTGTCATGTGTGGGTGGGGGGGATACTGCTTTGTATAAATCTTAATAGATATAGACAGCATTAAATAAAACTTTACGATGGTATAAAAAATTTTAATTTACACAAAAATTATTTATTATTATTGATACTATTTATGTATCTAGGTTTTTGAGCAATCCATCATTTAATCCATGTCTGTTCCTTGCAATTTCTATGGCTAGAAACTGGAGCCTTAGCACTATAAAATATAAACATTATTGAAAATAAACCATTTCTTAATCAATATATAGAAGAAATTAGGAAAATTATATTTTTCATTTACATCAATAATTTGGTCTCTTCGTCAACTTACCTAAAATTGTATTTTCTTCGCTGTATTCTTTCGAACTGTCTATTCGCAGCAGTGTGCCAAATGTTGCGTCGTCAACGATGGAAAGAAATTCTTCACAGAATTTTCGCCATTTCTGAAAAGTACAATGTAAGTTTTCATAAAGAATACTTTCAATTTATCTCACCAATATATTAAGTATGGGGAATCTATGCATATAATTTTATGATTTAAAATACAACTAATATACAAATATACAAATACATGAATATCTCTATTTTTTTAGAATTTGAATTAATCAGGAATTAGCAGTCACTATAAACGCTTCCATGTTAAAAACTATAGTTTATTGGAGAATAATAAAGTACAAAAAAGTAACTCATTGGAACAAAGTGTCCCAATTCAGATGAATTAACTTAAGGTTACAGATTTTTACTCATTTAAATTCATGAAACTGTTTTAAGAAGTATGATTATTAAAGAATATGCATTGAAAAAAACTTTTTTATGGCAAGTAACATTTATAAAAACAACCAATACCTGTTTGCTTTCTTCACTTTCTATTTCAAGTTTTGTTGAACTTGAAATTTGGAAAATACTTTTCAATTTATTTCACTAATATATTAAGTATGAGTAATCTATGTATGTAATTTTCTGATTTAAAAAGTAGTGTTAGATCTAAATATGCAAATACATCAATTTAACTATTTTCTTAGAATTTGGATTATTCAGCAATTAGCAATTACTCTAAACAGTTATTTTATTAAAACTCCAGTTTAATGGACAATAATAAAGTGCAAGAAAAGGTCATTGGAACAAAGTAAGTGTCACGATTCAGATAAATTAACTTTACGAGTAAAAATCTATTACCTTATATTATTATTTAAATTCAAGAAACTGTTTTAAAAAGTAGGATTTTAGTAAAGAATATGCATTGAACATTATCCACATCTTTTATGGCAAGTAACACATTTATAAAAACAAGCAATACCTGTTTGCTTTCTTCACTTTTTAAGCTTTCAGTTTCCAGTTTGTCCAGCTTGAAATTTGGAAACTGATCAACGAAAGCCTCATATATGCGATCATCATGTGGTGTAAGTTTTAATTGTTGTGGGGGAATTGATGTGATAAGCTGTAAAATAAAAAATCTATTAACTAAATTGATACAAAAAGAAATTTTTTTTTTTTAATACTTGACAAGGTAAGAACTCTGAAAATTTAAAATCCAAATTAGTCTGGCATTATACTCTAAAACAATAAGGGGTTTTATGGATAGATTTGAAAAAGAAGGAACAATTAAATTTTATTTACTAATGTGTATTGTTTTGCCTCCGAATCTTGTAGGAGAGTTTAACAAGTGGTAAATTTTTTTTTTGAGGGAAGATAGGTAATCAACACTTTTCCCTGTTTAATTATACATGGAAAAAATCTGGCCAATCCATTATTATTATTTTTTTGTTGGAAAGGAAATTGGTCACTAGACAAATAACACTATGATCAGGAATTATTGTTTCCGAGATGAATTTATTGTAAACTGCAACAAAAAGAAAACACTATATCTCTCAATCTCAATTAGCTGAACTATTAGTAATACATTGTGCATTATGCACAGATTAGTATAGCCATTCTTAGTTGCAAGTTGGTATCTCAATCATCTAAATCAAACAAGTGCATTATTATTCCAAGAGCCACATTTTTTAAAGATTATAAGCTGCCTATGGTCAGGTCGTACACTGAATTGTGAAGAGCACATTGTTCCATTACTCTCTCTCCTTAAATTAATGTTCTTGTATCTAAATTCTGCAAGCAGACATTGGCAGAACTGTTATTTAAACATAAGCATACATGATTTAGTAAAGTTTTGAAATGTAAGAGCTGAAGCTTGTAAAATCTATGAATGTGTTGTTGCATATTGCAGTTTTTATTAAATACCAACTGTCATTTTCTATTCCACAAATACAATTATATGCTGGTTTTCGGCTTATATTTCCAAATACTGATACTATAGTCTTGCATCAAGAATTTGGCCAAATGCAGTCTCCAGGCTGCCTATTTGTTAATTTTTTTTTACCAGTTTTGATAATTTTAACAAACAATATTCCCAGTTTACTTTTCAAATGGATAGTCCAAAACTATAAATTATACAAGTACAAAAGAAAAATTAATTGAATTTTCTCCGATGGATTTTTATTTCCAAATGGTCAAAGAAAGAGTAGTTTATAAAAATTACCTTAATGGTTAAATTTAATCAACAAAATTATCCCCCTCCCCTCCAGAATGATAATTTAATAAGATTTAACCAATAAGATTTTTCTGAAACAGCAAATAAAAATTTATTATTTTCACTAAAGTAGGAAGAAATTAAATTTAAGGTTCCTGTTTACATTCCAAGGTTTATACATTGAAATCTTATATTTTAGAAAATTTCATGACGTGGATTATAGGCTGATAGGGACACTAATTTTCCTCTGATACAAAGTATATTTATGCAACAGTTTTTTACAATTTATTTTTAAGAAACTTCTGCAAAATAAACCCATTAATCAAAGAAACATAACAGTTACGGATTATGGAAGGGAGCAAACTTTGCCTCATACAATGGTATGAGCTTGAGGATGTAGATATATTAAGAATCAATTATTAATTTGATCTCTTGTAGAGTTTTTTTTTTTACCTGTGATACTGGGTAAAATTTTATCTCTAGCCAATACAAGATAACAAAATGTTGAAATTTTTTTTTTCTCTTCCACTATGATGAAAAAAAACTAAAAAGAAATATTAAATTATTCTTAACCATTTTTTTTTAAAGATAGTTCTTTCACAACTTTTAATGCCATGGGTATAAAAATTAAATATGATTAATATATAGTATGCTAGAGAACAGGTGCAATTTACCAGCACATTATATAAATTTTTTTTTTTGGAGGCCCCAAAATACTGGAAGCTATATGCAAGAAATTACGGTAGTTAATTTCATAAAGATATTTTGATGGAATAGTTATAACATAACATGCAAAAATCAAATTTGTTTTCTATAATTATATTGAAGTCCTGAAACAACATTTTTATTTATGTTAGTAGTATGTTTAGAACATCTAAAAAGGAATTACATTAAAATCAATTGTTACTTGCATATAAGAAATGAAACTTACATTATAATGAATTTCCATGTGGTCAACTGCTTGTTTGCTCCAGAGCAACTCTATTGTAGGCTGAAAAGTCAGTTCAAAATGATGAAACAGAAAACAATACAGATAAATTTTTGATTATATGCATAATAATATTAAAAAAATAAAACGGAATATAAATTTCATGAACTTTGGTTTCTAAATGATGATTCTAGGGTTATAAATTTAAAGTCAAGAATATCCCGGTGTTGATAACAGTTATTTCATAAGTTTTAAAAAGTAAACTCTATTCTACAAGATTACGATGCTATATTTAAAAGAAAGATACAATTATTTCTGAGTCAGAAAAAGAAATGTCATATCACAATGTTTTTAGAGATACATATATGAGCAATTTAATTACAATCAACTTTAATTTATCCATTGCAATAATGACGAAAAGAAAAATTACAACTATTTAAATAGTGGCAATTATTATGCTATGTCATAAGCTACAGAGTTCTCTACCTTCACAACAAACAAATTTTTCAAAAAAGGAAGCTTTTTTTAAAAATAAAATTGATCATTTTCAGTTATAGGGTTGGATCTTATTTTGGCACAACTGGTGATGATTTACAAAACACGGTACAATATTAATAAACCTTTCAGAAATATATAGCCACTTCATTTATCTTTGCATCAATATATATTTTAATTCTCTCCACTGTCATCAGGCAGTAAAAAAGGCATTTTTTAAAAAAATTTCTAAGAAATAATTTCCGAGTTGTATGAATGTGCCATTACAAAAACACTGTTCGAGCCTTTATTTGTGGAGTATAATGAACATGTACATCTGACAGTGGTATTAGTCAAAATTAAGTGCAGAGTATGCCACTGTACAAGCAAAGTGGCAGGAAGGAGACTTTATTATATAAAGTACAAGACAGATAGAAAAAAGGATAAAAGAAATCATCCAAACTAAAGTCACATATTATATAAATTATTACTGTAGTAAAAGAAATAATTATAAAATCTGCTTGATAACCTTTTTTATAAAACATTTTATACAACAAATTATAAACTCACATCATTAACATATTTAGATGCATCAAAAATATCATCCTTTTCTGCATTGGTTCCAACGTCAGCCATAATAATCTATAATCAAAATAAAATTTATTGACACATATAATTATAAATACTTAATAAAAAAAAAATTGTTATCTAAAATCATTATCTCTGAAACTAATAAATTCTTTTAATCACAAGAAAGAATTGATGCATTAATTTTTAAGTATTGCTGTTATTGTTATTTTTTTTACACAACACATGGATTATAACAAAACTATTACAATAATTAAGTTTATGACACTTTATCAAATAGAATAACACTTATTTTAGCAACAGTATTATGTTGCATGATTTACTAAAATTCTGAATTTTTTTTATATAAATAATTTAAATAGTCAAATATAAAATAATTCATTTGAGAATATTTTAAATTTTTATTGGTTTTTCACATAAAAAAATGGTCCCATTCTAGGTAAAAAGTATATAAGACAACTAAGAAAATGAGATTTGTAAAAGTAATAATATATTTCATTACATTAAATATTTTAACCCTTCACTTTTTATAATCCTTCTTGATTATCTTTAAAATAACGATGTCAAATTAATTTTTCTATTTAAGTTGCAACATGCTGATTGATGTTCTCCGAGAAAAGAGGCATGCAAAATGACATATAAATGAATTAAATTCCCAGTTGTTGATTAGTTATATCATAAACAGTGGCTCCCAAAAGTGTTCCTACACTTATGATTTTCATTGAATAACTATTTAATTATTAGATCTATATTTCATTCCTAACAAAACTTCATGAAATATTTTTTAAAAATATTAAAAATTTACTTTTAAGGAAACAATAAAAAAGTTACAAACATTTTATCTCACAAGTCTTTGTACACTGAAATATTTTTGGATAAAATCAAAATTAGAATTATCGTTTCCCGCTTTTTTTAATTTTTACATTGTGGTGGCATTTAAAAAATCGTTTGCTTTAATTTTTGTTTGTTTACTTCATGATATTCTATTTATTATTTAAAAATGGGTCACAGTCATAAGGAAATTACTAACAGCATTCGGAAATTGATAATTTTTCACCATAGTAGTGGTAAATCAACTCAAAATATTGATAAAATAGTTAATTTATCTAATTTTACAGTGCAGTATGTGATAAAACGTTTTAAAGAAGAAAATAGGATTGAAAACAAGGTAAGAAAAGGTTAATCGAGAAAGTTAACTAAACATGATGAGATTTATTATTAGAAAATTTGTGAAAAATCCACGTTTGAGTGCTGTAAAAGTTTCTGCAGAATTTAATGAAAAGTTTTCTACTTCAATTTCCCCTGAAACTGTTCGACGAGTTCTCGGAAAAGCTGGATTACATGGGCGTTCTGTCCGTAAATTTTTTTTGTAGTGCGAAAAACAGAAAGCTCAGGCTTTAATTCACAAAATCAATGATAAATAAACCCTGAAACGTACAGGAATAAAGTCCTATTTGCTGGCGAAAGCAAATTTAAAATTTTTGGTTCCGATGGTCGAATAACTGTATGAAGAAGAAAAAACTAACAGTGAACAGAACAGAAGTGGTGGAAGTTTTCTAGTGTGGGGGTGCATGTCAGCATCAGGACAAGGTAATTTGGTATTTATTGATGGCATAATGAATCATTCTCTGTATTTAAATATTTTAAGAGACAATTTAAAATTATCAGCCCAGAATTTGGGTATTGGAAACATTTATATTTTTTATCATGATAATGATCCTAAGCATACGGCTCTTAAAGTTCGCCTGTGATGTCTCTATAATTGTCCACAAGTTTTGAAATCCATATAGAACACATTTGGAGAGAACTAGAGGTTGGTGTACGAAATCTATTCCTAGACATTTAAAAGCTGTTATGGATGCTAAAGGATATTCTACTAAATATTAACTACACGAAAAATGAAAATATTTACTCATTTTTTGATTACTATTTTCTTAAAAATAAATTCTCTATATTTTAAAAATATTTCATTTAATTTTATTAATAATGGATTATAGATATTATTAAAATCTCATTAAGAAAGTTTACTTTTAATTATTGGATAGAGATCTATTTTACTGAGAATCATAAGTGTACAAACACTTTTGGCAGCCACTGTTTTTTGCAACACAGCTTTACATAAGCATGATGTAAATTGAGACCTTGCAATTTAAACCAATTTCTACTATCAATGCCAATTAAAATAATGAAACTCAAATAGAATTTAAGAATTATTATTCAAAATGATATTTAATTAGAATACAAAGTCAAAAGAGAATAAAAATTTAGTAAACTGCTATAAATACTATAGTTACCCAAAGAAAAAGTTACAGTAAAATATGTAAAGCTATCATTAATCAAAACGAAATTATCTTCACAAATGTTGCAAAATTAGTACATCTTTAAATAGATATTAGCAATATTCAATCTTGGCTCATTATTTCAGTTTCTAGTAGTGAAAAAGTAAATGTTAAGACTAACTTTTACTTTAAATAAAGTTAGGCTTATCTTTGAAGGTTAAATAATATTTTAACCAACTAATTCAACTATTTTCAGTTTTTTTTTGTATGTATTTCACAATTTATTCAACATTTGGTAAACACAAAATAATTTTAGCCTCTAAAAGAAAAATGATGCTCTAAAGTATAGCATAACTTCAAAAGTCAATTTATTTCAACTCAAAGATGTACTTTATTTTAACTGAGCAGTAATTAATATTTTTAAAATATTTTATTCAGCCTATATGAGTTCTTACTCTCCTTTAGTCAATTTTACACACTTTTTCATTGAAAACAGACTTTTATTACACAAATTTTTCTAACGACGAAGAATTCAGTAATTTATTGAATTGCTGAAGAAGATGAGAAATCAACGCTTCAATCTACCCGCCAGTAAACATGCAAGAAACGTTTCAGATTTTTACAGCTGCTTGAATGATTTAAGATATTTAACGCAATACGAATGTTTTGTTATTAAAACGTGGTACTCACAAATTATTTAATTTTGCTTGTTTGCAGTTAAACTCAAATCTAGACGTACGAAGACAGTATAACACAACTACCAATAATTAACTTCAAACGTTAAAGAAAGGAACCACCCTTTTGTTAAAAACTTTAGACCACCAGAAAGAGCGGGAGTAGGGGAAAAGAATATTGCCAGTTCTGTTGACTTGACTTGACGTGATTTTGAGATTTATGCTCGCGTTAGCTGCTTTATCTCAATTTATCCAATTACTCTCGAGAAGAAATCAGCGGAAAAGAATTAATAAATGAAAAAGAAAAATACTAATGAAAACAGATTTTCAAATAATCAGTGAACTTCAACTGATTCCAAAATTATGAAATGGAAGGGTCCGAAATGAGGTGTCGTGCAGTACTTCGGTCACAAAATAATACTGTAATGTTAGTATACTCGGAAAATCGCAATGAAAAAATAAAACTGTCAACTACGCAATTTTCCGTAGAAAATTAATTAGTGTAACTGTTTTGTAATACGGTTCATCACTCATATCAAATAACCAAGAATAGTAGATTACTTTATATCCAAAAGCTTGTTTAAGTTTTTCTCTTTGTACATCATATTTGGTACATTGGAATAGAATGTGTTCTTCGGTTTCAGGTTTTTTGCATCGTGAGCACATTGGAGACGACGTTAATCCAAATCTATGAAGTCTGGCTGTAGAAGGATATGTTTTGGTGCGAAATCTGGAAATTAGTACTTCTTCTTTTCTATTGATAGGTAAAAGACGATGAATTGATTTGAGGCTATTTAGATGCAACAGATCCATTGCGTATTTACTTTTGTTCCATTGTTCATTTGAAGTTTGAAATATTTTCTTTTTTTGATGGTAGATGATGTCTTCCGGAGAAATCCAATTTAAAATTATTGTGTCTGACGCGATTTTTGCCAAAGAGTCTGCTTGTTCATTTTCCTGTATGCCGACGTGACCTGGAGTCCAAATGAATTGTAAAGATAATATGGAATTTAGGTTTTGTTTGACTTGATTTCCTAGCAATTTGGTGACTCTTGTGGATTTAAAATTGCAATTTTGAAGAGCTCGGAGAGCAGAGAGACTATCTGATAAAATAATGTAATGATGTGATTTGAGTACATACGTAGAAATTGATAATAGCAGTGCCAGAGTTTCTCCTGTAAAAATACTATTATAATTAGAGATTGTCCCAGATGAATTTTTCTGTGTGAAAAAATTAATGCAAGAAATTGAGTGTTTGACTGGAGATTTGGATGCATCGGTTGCTAAAATTACTTTATTTTTCCAATTTTCCTCTTTATATAGTTCAAATAAATTCTTGATTAAATGGTGTGGGAGTTGTTTGGTTTGAAAGGGTAAATCATCGAGATGAAAAGAAATTTTATCATGTTTGTCAAAGGGATGAAAATTGGGAATGAGAGAGGAAGGGGTGATGTGCAAATTTTTCAAAAGGTCCGCGAAAAAAGTTTGGAGAGAAATTGGATGTTTTAAACGGGGAGAATAATTCTTCAATTTGAGAAAATGAGAGAGGGGTGAGGATGGATCAAAAGAGACTTGTTTAACAAAAAATCTTTCTGCTAACATTAACTGTCTTTGGAAGAGAGGGATTTGGCCGGCTTCTTTGTATAACACTGAAATAGGAGTCCATTTGGGAAGACCCGTTGCGAAACGTAAAGCGATATTGTAAACAATAGTGAGAATTTGGAGGTTGCTAGGACAAGAGGAAATAAAAATAGGAGAGCCATATTCCAAAATGCTACGAATAGTGGAGTTGACGATTTTGATAAGATGCCATGAATGACATCCCCAAGTGTTAGCAGCAATTGCTTTAATTACATTGAGTTTTTTAATGGATTTCTTTTTAATGTAAGAAAAATGTTGTCTGAAATTGAGATTATGTGAAAAAATCAGACCCAGGATTCGAGTATGTTGTTTCCATGGAATATTAGTGTTATGAATTTTTAAATGAACATGTGGAATTTGTTTTTTGTTTGAAAAATTTACGGCTTCCCTTTTTTCTGGTTGGAGAATGAAGTTCCAAGTATTACACCATTGGGAGATTTTATGCAGTGAAAACTGGAGATTAGAGAGAACTGTTTCTAGTTTATAGTCCTTGCTGAAAAGAAAGATGTCGTCAGCATGAATAAGGCATTCAGTATGATTAGCGATGACTTCAAATAAATCTCTCATATAGATTGTGAAAAGGAATGCACTGAGAACACTACCTTGTTGCACGCCCTGTGTGGAAAACAATTTCATCGATACAGTGTTTCTCCATTTGACAATAAAATTCCTGTTGTTGATGAAATTGTGTATCCACTTTGCTGCTGTGCCTTTAATTCCAAACTGTAAAAGTTTGTAAATTAATGCGTCTCTCCAAACGGAGTCATAAGCAGACGATAAATCAAGTTTTATAAAGATAAAAAACTTTTTCATATTCTTGGCTTCAACTAGTTTATGATGAAGAAGAGATAAAGTGTACATACAGTCTTTAAAGGGAATGAATCCGGAATGATTAAAATGAAATTTTTTGAAATCTGAGAATTGAAGGAGTCTTGAGAACGATTCTTTCAAAAATTTTACTTAATATGGAAGTTAGAGCTATTGGGCGATGAGATGCAACTGAACTGTTATCTTTATTTGGTTTGAGGATCGGAATGATTTGAGCGGTGAGCAAATCTTTCGGTATGTTGCCCGAGATCCAAATATTATTAAAAATGTGTAAGAGTTGATGAAGATAATAATCGGGAAGAATTTTGATGAATTTAGCCGGAATTCCGTCATATCCCGGTGAAGTATTGGGAGTGGATTTAATTGCATTTCTAAGTTCAACGAAAAAAAAAGGATTATTGTAATCATGAAGTGATTCTTCAGAAAAATCCAAAGGAATAAAATGAAAAGCGGAAGATTTGTTGAAGTGAGCTGCCAAGAGATTAGCTTGTTGGTCAGCATCTGAAATGATGGAATTGTTGCTGGTGTGAAAGATTCTATTATTTTATGGAGTATCCTGCTTGTTGTAAATTGCTTTTATGATTTTGTAAATTCTGCCATTAAATCCTGCAGAATCGCAAACTGAGTTCCAATAATTTCTTTTTAGTTGAAAGATAAGTCGACGAAGAGTGATTGAAGTTTTTTTATATGTGATCCAGAGATCCCTGGAAAGTTGGGTTCGAGCTTTATATAAGAGATTTCTTTTGTGACGGAGGAGATTTTAGCATCTTGAATTCCACCAAGGTTGAGAGGGTTTATGTGAAATAAGTCGTTTTTGAGAATTACTATGCAACTGGTTAGAGAGAAAACTTTGCAAATCAGGATATGTTTGAAATGTAGGTAAGGAATGTTGATGATCCTGGATAGATTGAATAAGATTAGGCCAATTAACGGTTTGTCTATATATTTTAAGTTGGTGACTGATTTGGAAATACAGTTGAATTGGTAAATGATCGCTATCTAATGGATCAGAATGTACGCGGAAAGAAATGTTAGGGTAAATATCAGCACTTGCGATGGATAAATCAAGAAGAGAGGACGATGAAGATGTAATGTGAGTATGAGTGCTAGTATTAAGAATGGTGTAATGGTTGTCAAGAATCCAATTTATAAAAATTTCAGAATTGTTGTTAACAGAAGATGAACCGAGAACAGGATGTTGAATATTGAAGTATCCAAGGATAATAACCGAGGAAAGTAGGTGTTGTTGGATTGCTTCTAGCCATTCAAAGGTGAATTCGCCTTTGTGAGAATAAATATTGACTAATGAAAAAGACTTACGATTGAGATGGATCGAAATTGCTGGAATTTCATTATCCGATTGTGGAAGATTGAGGATATTAATAGAATTACAAGAAAAAGAAGTATCTATTGCGATCATCAAACCTCCCCTTCTGTTGTTTGATCTGTTTTTTTGAAAAATGTGTTTGTCAGGTAAGTGAAAAACATCGTTATTGCTGAGAAAAGTTTCTTGGATTACAAAAATATGAGCAGAGTTGAAAGATTTCAGAAGCCATGGTTTTTTGGCTCGAATGCTTCTTGCATTGCATTGAACGATGTGTAAATTATGAGAGAACATTGGAAACGAAAATTGAACTGAACTAGTTAAAAAATTTACCAAAAATAAAGAGTCTTAGAATTGTACTATGTTTTTATGTCTGACTGATCAGAATTTATTTGAGGGAAAGAAATAGCATTCTGTATATTTCGTTGTTCTGAATAAAGAAAGATGGAGCTATCAAGTTCCTGCAAAAATTCGGACCCGTATTTTTTGGGTTTAGTTTTCTTTTTTCTTTGATATTCGATAATTGGGTTGTTGTCAAAGGATGTGAAAGTCTTTTTAAAGTTTGACTGATGGTATTAAGTGCTGCTGTAAAATTGGTGGTTAATTAAAATGATGCAGCCTGAGCCTGGCAAACGTCTGTAATTAATTGTCGTGTATCTAGAGAATGTTGTTGAAGAATTTGTGTTATCTCCTCTTTGGTGATGAAGCCGGAAGTCTTGATAGAGGCTGTTGTAAGTTGTGATGCGTATGTTTCTGCAGTTTTTGGATGATATGCTCTCCGAGCCTCTATGACGGATAATCTGTTGAGTGTTTTGAATTTGAGAAATTTCTCCTCTGCCTTTCGTTTTGGACATGTTAAGTCTGTGGCAATATGGTTGTCTCCGCACTGTACACACTGAAGAATTTGTGAAGTGCAAGTGGAGACATTGTGAGGGCTACTCCATCGTTCGCATGCTAGATTATTTTTACAAGAATGAGTAGGATGAGTAAATGAAAAGCATTTCCGTACACTGTCGCGGTTTATCAAAGAAAAGAGATATCTTCTGTCGCGTTAGCCATATTTTGACATATTCCGGTATAATCGTGCCGAGAATAGTTACTAATACTGGGGAAGAAACCGATGTTTTTTTAATATTAACGAAACGACGAAGTTCAGCTATCGAAGAAGAGTTCTCTTCCTCTAATTTGGTAGCCAAATCTTCTAGTTTAACGTCTAATGGAATGTCATGAATAAGAAAACTGGTAGTGATTGTTTCCGTGTTAAAAGATGCTATTACGGGAAGTCCCATAATAGCTTGAATATGAACCAATTCTGTGGCTGTTTGTAGGTGATTAGTGGATATTATAGTTTTCCCTGGCGGGAGAGTCTCAGATTGTCGATGTGTTTGACTGTTGACAATTTCGATGCTAAATTGTCTTTCAGGATTCGCGGATGGGACCGAGGTATTGCTTTATCTGGAACTGGGAATTGCAGTGTGAATGATGTAGCCCCGTGTTGGGCTGCTATCTGTAAGTTGTCGAATATATTGCGTCGGGATTTAAAATGGATATCAGTATCCGAAGAGTACTCCATTGGAGAAGCGTTAGACGTGGCACACGCCATGTTGCAAAAAGCGGAAAAGAACCCCAAAAATTAACTAGAGGGAACCAACGGTGCCTTACATAGAAACTGGATTAAGGAAAAAATTAAAAAGAAAAAAATTCCGTAAAGGAGGGGGGAAAAAAAAAACGGAAGGAAAAAGTAATTAAATGTGTCCCAGTTGGACGATTAGTATAATAAAATAATAATTACCACCTCTGGTAAAGATGAAAAAAACCTTGAGAGTAATTGGAACAAATAGGTGACTCAAAAGCAAACAGCTAACTTGCCAGCTTAGATTTCACCGAAACGCACTCTACTCACCAACGTCCCTCCTGACTTGATACCATTCATAATCTTGCCAGTAGTAAAATAAAAACAACGAAAATAATTAAATATTTCAATACATTATAAATTGTGCAATAATCAAACAGAAAAAAATATTAGGAAAAACTGACATCAATTTGGACACATATTCTCTTAGTTCACTATGTACTTATGATTGTGAAACCGTTTGATGTGACAATAACTAACTTCTTGGAAGAGAGAAGGTGCATTACGGACTATTGATGTACAGTGTCCAGAAAGTAAGACCAATTTAAAATTCCCAGGGCTTACGGAATTTCAATTTTTTTTTCTTTTTTAGGTTGCTGGTACTGTCCTTGACATTTGTGTGAAATTTGACGTCAAAATATTTATTCGTGTTTGAGTTACGCTTGGCTTTGTGAGACGCTAAAACTGATTCCGGCGATTTTTCAAAAGTCTGAATTAATTGAGCAAAGAACGTGCATTAAATTTTGTTTGCTGAAACGTATAGAATGTTGCAGAAGGCATTCGGTGAGCATTGCTATATCGGAAAGAAATGTTTAGAAGTGGTATAAACAGTTCAAAGAAGGCAGAGAACGTGTTGAAGACGAACAGCCATCTGGTCAACCTCAACCGACGAAGCTCTTCATCCAAAAAATTAAAGATTTGGTGTTTGCAAACCGTCGATTTACAATTCGAAACCTTGCTACTGATGTTGGTATTTCAAGAGGATCGACCAATTCCATTTTGGGTCTCAAAGGCGTCAAATCTCGATTGGTACTGAAAACACTGAATGCGCCAGCTCATACTGCATTGATTCTTCGTGATTTTTTCGTCAAAAATGAGACCCATATTGTTCCACAACCACCGTATCCATACCGTGTGACTTCTGGCTATTCCCTAAATTTAAAAGTCCACTACGTTAAGAGTCGATAAGAGATTCAACGTGAATCGCAGCGCGCTTTGAAGGCCATCCCTGAGGATGATTTTTTAGCATGCGTTGAGGATTGGAAAAATAGTTGGCATAAGTGCATTGTGTCCGGAGGGGATTACTTTGAAGGTGATGAAATAAATTTGGAAGAGTAAATAAAGAATTTTTGAAAAAAAAAAAAATTGGTCTTACTTTTTGGGCACAATAGTAGAGAGGAAGGTAGTAAATGCATCAAGGGCCAGTTTTTTTCAGAATTTTCTCGAAAATTTCCATACTCCAAAAAATACTTAACAGCAGCTAATTCCTGCCATTCTAGAGTCATATAATTATGCTGAACATCAAAGACATTAAATATTTCAATACATTATTAATTGTGAAATAATCAAATAGAAAAAAATATTAAGGAAAAACTGGCATCAACCTCTTTACTACATATCACTTTACATAAAAATATAGGCGAGGAAAACAAAGACTACACACTTAGAAGAAATTTTGGATAAGAACAAAACAAATTAATTTTTAATACATCTTATATTTGAACAGGAAAGGTTGAATACATTACAACAAACGAAGAAAAACTGTTGAAGAGTAGGTAAGGTCTCTATAGTGCATGCCAATTAATTGCTCTGTCCCCTCATAAAAATGTTTTAAATAATTTAGTTTGCTTGTTGGTTGGTTGGAGTTTTGTGACACGAGGTTGGAGTTTTGTGGCATTCTGCACCAAACAAAGGTGTTTTTTTTAAATGCGGATGAGAATAAGAGTAAAATAGTTGTCATAAATATAAAGAGGTAAAAGCGAAAGAATATAGAAGGGTAAAAATATTACAAAGTCAATTTCAAGATCGAAGTAAAAAATTAAATAAAATCATAAATGTAGCAATAAAACAATTGCCATCTGAACAGGATAAAATTGATTAAAATAAGTAGTAAGAGATACATTCAAAGGTTAAAAATTTCACATAAAAGTAAATTCATATAAAATCTGTCAGTCCAAGACCATGCCATTTACATCGTATTCCACACAGTCATGAGAGCTGTCTGTTGAGACAGAGACGGAGTCCGACTCTGAAAGGGTTGTTCTTTCAGATGGCTTGTTAAATCTTTTAGCACAAATTCTTTTGTTTTAGAATGCAATTTTTTAGGTGTTTTGTATGTCTGATGACAGAATCTTTGTGTTTTTTTTTGTATTTTTATCTGTTTTAGTCATTTAGGGTGAATACACTTGTGGAACGAGTTTAGCTTTTGCAGTAGCTGGAGTCTGCTGAGGAACAGAGTCAGAAATAAATGGAGAAGATATCAAACCTACAGATGAAGCAGAGTCATTTGTTGGTGGTTTTGGAGAGGTAAAGGGCTTTAGAAGTTTAAGTGGTGGGCAGATAATGCTCGTTATAATAGAGTCGGTCCTGATGGCAAAGGAACAAGTCGGCTTAGCTATTGAAGGTGTAATAGGAATTTGTTTTTTGCTAATATCAGCATCAGCATAAGAGAGTAGATGGTGAGAATATTTTGAGTGCTTAATAATGAGGTACGTTACCAGTAATTTTTATTTCCTGAATTGTTTTCTCTGTTTGCCACTGAGGGTAAGAATTTGAGTTAGCGGGATGTGGCTGATGACAATTAACACATTTCGGTTCGGATTGACAGTCTGTATATGAGTGACCAGGAGAAGCACAGTTGGAGCAGGTAAGTTTTCCACGACAAGAATTTTTTTGTCCATAACGTTGGCAATTAAAACTTCTGAGTGGGTTGGGAATATATGGTCGAACAGGGCAAACCAAGTAAACTGCTTTCACTGTTTTGGGTAAGATGCAGCCACGGAACGAAAATATGACATGTTTTGATCTTATAGTATCTGATCCCCTTTTTAAGATGATTCTGCGGGTAACAGCAACGCCTTGTGCAGATAATCCATCCATTATTTCTTGTGTAATGCAGTGCAAAAGGTCTGGTTCGGAAATGACACGACAATAAGTTAGGGTTTTAAGACAGGAAAATTTTATAAGGAAATCAAAAAAATGTTTTGCACTTAACAGCGATTGGGAATGTTAGGCATAAAATGTTTCAAACAGAAGGTCACCAGATTTAAGTCGCTTGACAGTTTTAAAGTCACCTGCAATTTTCTGTAGACCTTCGTGAATTTTGAATGGCGATAAGAATTTTAAGTTATTGTCAGGAGTAGAAAGTAAGAAAAAGCGGTCAAAACTTACTATCCAGCTCTGAAACTTGCTCTGGTTGGTTGATTATTGGGGTTTAATGGCACAACAGCCAGATTTGGCTATTCTGCGCCAAACAATGGTATTTTTGTGAAGGTCATAAAAAACAATCAAATAAAATGAAATTCATAAATGCAGGCAGGTAAAAACAATAACAATACAAGAATGGTTAAAACACTAAAATGAAAAAATCCATGTCAGTGGCATTGTATTTCAACATGCCTGAATTTGAAAATCGAGGTGTTCCATGTGAGATTTATTTTCTATACCATCGGGAGTAACAAAACACACCAATGCCCCAAACCTGTTTGTGTCATAATGCTTTTTGAATTTCGGCAAGGGTTTTGATTTATTATTGGTAGATTAACATTTGATGGAGGGTGTGGTATTTGAAACCAAATTTCTCTCTTTATGACCACTCTTAATTTTGTAATTTGTATGCCTTGGGGTTGCAGGTAAATTAGAAGTGGGTGGAGAAGAAGATGGGTTAGGGGTAGGAGAAGACTGTCAGCAATCCCATTAAGTGCAAAGTGGAACTGAAAGATATAGAAGGAGACGGTCTGTCAGAAACACGAGCTGGTTTAGTGGATTTCGGCTTAGCAGTGGAGTTTTTAGAAGATTTCTGTACAGCGATGGAACAACTATCATCAGTTTGGGTACTAATGAACGCAAGTGAAATTTTAACTCTTTCAGCAAAAGTGTGAGTAGATTTTGAGGTGATCCATTTTTTTGCATCCGCATAAGAAATGTTCTGGCTGACTTGCTGGATTTCTTTTCCGACAAGCCATTGAGGACAAGATTTTGAATTAGATGGATGGGATTGCTGACAGTTGACGCATATGGGTTGAGGATGGCAATTTGTATAAATGTGATCGGTAGAGGAACAATTTGAACAAGCTGGAACTCTCCAATAAGCAGTCTGAGAAGGTCCGAATTTTTTCGCATTTAAAACAACATAACGGATTACGGATATAAGGACGGACACGGCAGTTTAAGTGACCAGCTTTAACGTTAGATGGCAAAGTAGTGGAATAAAAAGTCAAAATGACATGTATAATGACATGTAAATGACATGTAATGCGGCTGGCGTGCACAACTCCTTACTCAGATAAACTCTCGACAATTTCCGCATCGGTCCAGAATACCAGACTGGTTCCAAAATAATTACTCTAGTTGTGTTTAATGATTTATGAGGTGAAACTTCGATAGGCTGGTTAAGAAATATTTTGGCAAGTAGCAGAGATTTGGATTATAAAGCATTGACTGTTTCTATGAGAAGATCACCTGTTTTAAGTTTTTTGACAGATTTCGGATTTCCCAATATACCACGAAGACATTTTTCTATGGCAAATGCGGATTTTGAAACACCATTCTGCTGTATAAATAAAATAAAAAAGCGGGCTATTTTTGCAATATTTTCGATAGTAAATAAAGGTGGCGAATTAAGACTAACATCGGGGCACAAGGTTGAAGAAATATTTTGAGCATCCATAAAAAAAGTAGAAACATTCGGGTTCCAGATCGCCCCACCCACCATGGAGTCCTACAAGGGAAAGCAGATTCCTGACTTAGCGCTGACGAGGACCTATACTGTCAGAGCCACTCCCTGGAACGACCTCCATCCTTAACGAGACGCCCACGAAGTGACTCATCACTTGAATTCAGAGCAATTCCAGACATCAGAGACTGATAATTGTCCGACGATTGGCACACTTGGAAACTGAGGTGGCCGCCCGTCTATCAGAAGCGGAGGCCAAAGGGATGTGTTGCTCATACGAGAGTTGCAACTCTAGCTGGACTCAATCCCCAGGATCCTCTTTTCTTGAGACACTGGTCGACACGCACGGCAAACTCAAGGTCAGGAAACTGACATTGTTAGTAAAACCAAATATATAGGGAAAAAACAAAATGAAAGGAATAAATAGTATTTGTCAAACAAACAACCGAAAAATAAAGGAATTTCAAGTAATCACATAAATAACGCAAAGAAATGACGAAAAGTAAAGAGCTGAGCATGAAACCAAACGCATGAAGGTAATGAAACATTAGGAAACGATATATTAGTTATGGCTGTGATCTAGAAGAATGAAAGGAAAATAGAAGACAAAAGGATGAAGGAAAAGATGACTGGGTCGCACCGGGGTCGTGACACCCGTACACATCATGTGCGCCCCTGAGGGGGTTTTAGCGAGGAGCAGAGATTTTGTTTGTGAGGCAATGGCTGTTTCAATAAGGATTCACCAGTTTTATTAGCTTTTTTATTGATTTTGTAGTATCTAAAATGCTACGGAGACCTTTTTCAATGGTAAAAGGGGATTTTTAAATAATGTTGTCAGGTATGGATAGGATGAAGAATCTGTTGGATTTTGTTTGGATACATGTTAATGAAGCATAGCACAAAAGTCGTCTAGAAACAGAAACATGTATTACAATGGTACAAAAATCAGAGAATGATTATAGTATCACAAAAATGTGAAAATCATATTTGATACATATTGCACTGATGAGATTGATCAGACCTACTTGGATGTTATTTAATCCATAAAACGTTTCATTGATTAGATTATAAGCATACACATAACCTGAAGTAAAGGAAACGACATTCAGAAAACTAAATTGTATCCGATTTGTGCAAACATTATGGTATTGTAGACTTTATTTGTAAAAATATTAAAACACTACCTGAAATTCTATCATAATTATTTCCTTCACGTGCTTTATGTACAACTTTTAATGTTTTAACCTTAAATTTTTGCTAATTACTCTTTAATTCGCTGTTTATTAAATTATTTTCTAATCTCTGGGAATGTAACAATTTTTCCTAACAGAATATTCAGTTGGGGCTTGATGGCCGAGTGATTAGCTCTGTGGCGTTCGATACCTCAGGTTTCGCGTTCGAGTGCTGACGGTGCATGAATGTTTCTATCAGTAAATTTGGAATCCACTTTAAACAGTAGGTCCCAGTTTAATATGACTGTAGAGAATTGTGCGTAGGACTATAAAAAGGAAGCATCTCTCCTGTCTTGAAATCAACCAGTAAACAGACAGCCTTGGCCCACCATGGGGCTGTTGTGCCAATGCAGAAGATTTTTGAAGCTATTGATAGCTGGAATTAAGGATACGTCAAACAAATTAAGAAATTCAGATGTTTTATTGTCTTCCGAAATTGAACTCATTTTTTTTCTCGGAATTCATTTGGGAAAACCTGGATTCTTCAAAATATGGATTGCCATCAAGTATTGAAGGCAATCCATATTTTGAGGAATGTGTGTGTGACACCATTCATTCATCCTTCAAGTGACACCATTCTGAAACGGGAAAACCATTCGCACATTTTTTTTTCTTCGAATCAAATTGCTTGTAAGCTAATTTCAATTATTTCCTCTGCTACTTCTTTTTTTATTAAAAGTAGAATTTTACTATGGTATGAGGCTCCAATTTTTCAACAAAATCCTCGAATAACGCTCAATAGAGAAGACGAACAATAGGCAGAATACTTGAAAAGCTGGCATGAAGCTGAATGTGAAAAGACGTGAAAAACAAGTTCAGATTTTCCCTAAAATAAAAATAAAAAATTGCCTGTGATTTTTTTTTTAATTTATTGAAATGCTATACATTTTTGAAGATTTTACATTTGGTTTCTGGAGGAGAAATCAAATCACGCATAAACGAGATTATGAGGCAACATGTATGCTCATCAGATGAGAGGTAGGGAGAAGATTTCGAAATTCGTTAATATTGCAGTGTTTCGACATTAAGGAATTTACTGGCAGTTTTTTTAATGGATCTACACTACTGGCCATTAAAATTGCTACACCAAGAAGACGAGATTCTACAGATGTGAAATTTAAACGACAGGAAGGAGGTGCTGTGATATGCAAATGATTAGCTTTTCAGCGCATTCAGACAAAACAGGCGCCGGTAGCGACATCTACAATGTGTTTAAAATAGGAAATTGTTCAGCCAGTTTCTTATATACACAAGTCGCATTTGAACGTTGTTGCCTGGTGAAAAGTTGCTGTGATGCCTCGTGTAAGAAGCAGAAATGCGTACCGGCACTTTTCTGACTTTGATAAAAGTCGAATTGTAGCGTACCGGGATTGCGGTTTATCGTATCGCAGCATTGCTGCTCTCGCCGGTCGAGATCCATTGACAGAATATGGAATCGAAGGGTTAAGGACGGTAATACGGAATGTCGTCCTGGATCTCAACGGCCCCTTATCCCTAGCAGCCGAGAAGACAGGCATGTTACTCGCATGACCTTAATGGATCGTGCAGCCACGTCACGAGCCCTGAGTCAAGAATTGGGATCGTTTGCAAAACGTTCGATTCTGCACGAACAGTTCGATGACGTTTACAGCGGCATGGACTCTCGGAGACCATGGCTGCGGTTACCCTTGAAGCTGCATCACAGACAGGAGTGTCTTCAATGGTGAGATCAACGACGAACCTGGGCGCACGAATGGCGAGACGTTATTTTTTCAGATGAATCCAGGTTCTGTTTATAGCATCAGGAAGGTCGCAAGCGTGTTTGGTGGCATCGTGATGAACGCACATTGGGAGCGTGCATTTTTCATTGTCATACTGGCCCATCACCTGGCGTGATGGTGTGCTATTGGATATACGTATCGGTCACCTCTTACTCGCATTGATGGCACTTTGAACAGTGCACGTTACATTTCTGGTGTGTAACGAGCCGTGGTTCTACCCTTTATTCGAGCCCTGCGAAACCCTACATTTCAGCAGGATAATGCACGATCGAATGTTGCCGGTATTGTACGAACCTTCCTTGATGCAGAAAATGTTCGGTTGTTGCCTTGCCCTGCAAGTTCACGAGATCTCTTGCCAATAGAAAACGTCTCGTCTATGGTTGCCGAGTGACTGGCTCATCACCATGGGCCAGTCACTACAGTTGGTGAGATGTGGCATCGTGTTGAAGCTGTACGGGCATGTGTACCTGTACATGCCATCCATTCTCTGTTTGACTCAATGGCCAGGCGTATAAATTCATTATTACTGCCAGAGGTTGTTATTCTGGTTATTTATTTCTTAGAATCTATGCATCCAAATTTCACGAAAATTTAATCACTTGTTATTTCCAGTATAATACTGGCATCAATAAATATCATTTTTTATCTGTATTTCTTCATGGTGTCGCAATTTTAATGGCCAGTAGTGTATTATATTATTTTTGAAAATTTCATCGTTTTTTTTAAATGGATAATGGTTATGATATTTTGAAGCTATTAAATTTGAATTCCTGATTTCCAAAAAACTTAAGCAATTTGCTGTACGATTAGATCAAACGTTGATTTTTTTTCCAGAAATTAAGATGTTTCATTCCAAGAATTGCATGGTTTTACCAGCAATCGATTTCAATGTACGATTTTATGCACAATTTGCAGATGAATAAAAAAACACAAGATCACTTTCAAATTCAAGATGCCTTTATTTATATTTGCTAAGGTACGGAAAACAAGGAACAACAATAACAAAAAAAAACCCACTAAAAAGCATACTTTTATTTAATGCCTGCAAAAAATATATGGATTCAATCTAAAATTTGTTAAAGATCGGTTTTTCATTGTTTTGTATATGATCAACGAAGAATCGACTAAAAATAACGAGCAGTTCCATAAGAAAGACGCTTTTGTAAGGGCAATTTTAGAATTTAAATACATGATCAAAAAATACTATTAATTTAAAAAATGAAATTAATAAACTAATTTACGAATTCCAAAAACTTGAGGATGCTAAATCAGATTTTTTTGGATACATGTTAATGGAGCACAGCACAAGAGTCGTCTAGAAACAGAAACATGTATTACAATGGTACAAAAATCAGAGTGATTATAGTATCACAAAAATGTGAAAGTCATAATTGATGTATAATGAACGGATGTTATTTAATCCGTTAAACGTTTCATTGATTAGACACAATCTGAACTAAAGAAAACTACATCCAGATAACTAAATTGTGTCCAATTTATGCAAGCATTATGCTATCGTGGTCTTTTTATTGCAAAAATATTAAAACACCACCTGAAATTCTATCATAACTATTTTCTTCACATGCTTTATTGTACAACTTTTAATGTTTTAACCTTAAATTTTTGCTAATTATTCTTTAATTCGCTGTTTATTAAATTATTTTTTAAACTCTGGGAATATATCAATTTTTTCTAACTGCATATTCAGTTGGGGTCTGATGGCCGAGTGATTAGCTCTGTGCCTCAGGTTTCGAGTTCGAGTGCTGAAGGTGCCATGGATATTTCTAAAGGTTCGGAATCCACTTTAAACAGTAGGTCCCAGTCTAATATGACTGCAGAGAATTGGGCGTAGGGCTGTGAAACGAAACATCTCTCCTGTCAAATCAGCAGTAAACAGACGACCTTGGCCCATCATGGGACTGCAGCACCTACAGTCACTCGAAAAAATATATGAGCACCGGTCCCTGTTTGAAATT